>JAQFXU010004661.1:0-13061 GCA_034693705.1 Spatulosminthurus flaviceps | reverse complement strand
TCACATTGCTTCAAAAAGCAAATTTCATTTGGTCGAAATGAAGGGCCGCCAAATTGGCAAAAGGCGCCGTTGTGCGGTGTATAAAAACCATAACCAACAGCATTGCATTGTTAAAATTTCAACCTATGTGATCGCTGTTAGTATCATCAGCAGACATCTCGGATCGACAATCCACTTTTAGGATCGTCGTTATTATAAAATGGCGTAACCCAAAACTTAGTAACTGAGCTTTTTCACTTGAATTTCAGGTTAAAATAAATAGGCGTTAATTCAACGATTGTTTTTAAAAACCAAATGGCCTATACCTTAATTTCTGAGAAATCTCGAATGCCCATCTTTACGAGAGCGTTTGCATCGACAGCAATAAGTTTTCGACCGGTCAAATGATTTATTATGAAGCATTCCTGAAAATATGAAGCGTTCCACTGAATGGTTCATTCTAATTAAACTTGGTACTACTACAGTGTGTGACTTAAAAAAATTCTTGAACCCGTAGATGTGGAAATCCTTGGCCATCCATCCAATCCGCAACTTGTTTTTCATCCCAAGAGAAACATTCAGGTAGATCAGGATCACGACCTAGATCCGACCCGATAAGGTTGATTTCATTGCTATTGAAGGTCTTCCTTGCCTGCATGATTACTCCTGAAAGTTCTCTGCATGAGACCATTTAGATCAATTACAGCTCTCCTTAAATACAATTAGTTTAATTAAAAGTTATAAAGTTTATATGTATATATTTGCAATAATCGTACTTATCAGTTAGATAGCGCAAACATGTTTTCTCCTTAATCAGGTCAATCATGAAATCCGTCCACTGGTCAGCATTCGTCGGAATGAAACCTATAGGCTGTAGCCGACCACCAACAGTTTTTCTTGGCTTACCATCCTCATCAAAATAGCGCATTTCTCCAGCAGATCGTGATAGACTATGACTGACCTGAATGTTTCCACTACTTTTCATCAGCCTCACAGACAACTGAAGGGTGGTAGCCATTTTAGGGTTCTCTGCCGTTGTCGACATCCTTATCTATAGTCACTATGTTTCTTTCCAGTTTGAAGGGAGCATGTGTTGTAGAGAATAGTTTATATTTTACAGCCATTTAATAATGCATCACGAAATAAAATTCGTAAATGATCTCTTTCATACATACATAATTGCATTTTATAGATCATCTCTGACCAAATTATCTGACAAACAAAAATTGAGCAAAATTGGTTCTTTTCGGGTCGCCCTAATTAGCTAATGAGGCTAATGGCTGATGGAGGGAAAATTCCCATTTTAGCTGATGAGGATGATGGCTAAAATTCTCCCTATTTAGCTCTTAGCTGAAGAGGCTGGTGCAGCTGACGATTAGTGAACATTTCAGCTCTCATCTCATCATCATGAGCTGAGCTGATTAGGGAGCATTTCAACCATCAGCTAATTATAGGGCGACCCTTTCCTTTCTTCGGCCTTTTAGAATTGAGATTGAGATTGAGATGAGAGCTGGGAAACGGAAACTGACAGATCGTGATACATAGTGTAAGTAATCGAATTATTGTTTGAAAAACTTACCGAACGTATTTACAGAAAATAGTGCCCCCTGATCACCTGAAGAAAAATGGAAGAATGAAAAGGCATTTACGAACTAAGAAGAACAGACCACAGACGTCGACGTCAGTAATCAGTAAATAAGTTGAGTTTGAGTTAATAAGATTTCAGATTGAAGTCGTCTCATCCTCATCGCCATCGCTATTCGCTATGTAAAATGTAAATGTCAACGCGATGGTAACAATTAACAAACGAAGTTTACCAACAAGGCAAGGTTGGTGGTTGGTAGGTAAAAAAATTTATGGTTGTTTTAAAAACCTTGAGTAAGTATTGGTCGTAGTTTTATTAATATGGTAGGATTCCAAAAATTTTTTATATTTTTTAAGCATCTTTTGTTGTTATTTTCATCAATATCTCGCATAGTAATTAATGTAGATCATCGCAATGCATGAAGCTATTCCTATTAGCATCGCATCGTGATAATATATCGTAACGACTGCGACACTACTTGAAATCAGGAAGACATCATCAAGATATTCAAAATCAGCATCGCATCATTACAAAAGAAAGTACTGTGTGTCATAAATTATGAATATCCACCATATCCGTGCATGCAATTGCAAGTACACGACCGACGTTGACTTTTGAAGTAATATAAAATGACATACAAAGATTTGAGTTGAGTACTCCGAATGAAAGTGCCTCGCCTAGCCTTATTATGAACAGGAAACGAAAGGAAGCCAAATCATTTATGGTGTCATATAGTCATATCCATGCCCGCCCTGCAATTGTAAATATTTTGTTAATTTTTAATAATAATAATTCCAAATTCCAACTTCCAACTATATCACCAAACCAAATCACTACAATCAATCGACGCAACCGCAAGAAAGAAAAAAATTTCCAAAGCTTAAAGGAAAAAAATCCCACGAAGCCTATAATAATAATAATAATAGCCATTAACATTGAACTTCAGAGGCATCAAGGCAGACTGCTAGAAGTGCTAGATTTAGAAAAATAATAATGGATCCAGCAGGAATATATGAACAGGAGGAAAATGCCGACAATGATATCAGGCTAAATGCAAAGGGTGGCGAACTAACACTAGGCTGGAGCCAAACAAAGGTTGACGTGAATTCCAATAATTCTGATTGTTCAACAATAAAAGACAGTAAAGAATCCAACCTATCATCATTACCGGTGAGCTTTCAAACAACTAACTTTTTCAATTTGAAGCTAAAAATAATATGCACCTGAAAAGTCGATGATACAAAAAAGAAAGCCTAATAATGGTGCCTTTAAATGATATATATTTTATATTTTACAAGTGACAGCTGGAGGGAGCTTGCAGCCAGGCTGCTTCGAGTGCTGTGACCAACCGTGACGAACGTGACACCTCACGGGAAGATACTGGAAATCAACTCATTCCGAATGTAGCAAGCATTGTTCCTACTATTTCCAGCGTCAGCAGGTAACTTATTTCTTTGTCATACATTGTAACAGGAACAGGGTCAATGGTGATGAAAAAAGGCGCTGTACTGAGGAAAAGTGAAACTGAAGGATTTTTACGGTTTTTAAAAAGAATAAATAGTTTCCTGTCAAAGAGCGGAAGGCATAAATATTATGATGAACCGGAAACTAATTACGAGGAAAATCTGCACTACC
This sequence comes from Spatulosminthurus flaviceps, assembly GCA_034693705.1. Taxonomy (NCBI): domain Eukaryota; kingdom Metazoa; phylum Arthropoda; class Collembola; order Symphypleona; family Sminthuridae; genus Spatulosminthurus; species Spatulosminthurus flaviceps. The sequence goes on along the minus strand of JAQFXU010004661.1, from coordinate 9,862 downwards.
GATTCAGGCGAGCAATGTAGGCTGAAATAACTTAATGTGGTTGGTTATTTTGGTCTACCACAATTTCTTTAAAGTAATTTTTTTGTGAAAACCGTGTACACAGAAACGCAGATACATCTGTTAAAGTTGGAAAGAAAGAATTTCCCTGCCATCTAGTGTTACTTCAGTCATATTCCAGGTATTTTCAGAGATTCAAGCGACCGCCGGAAACTGTCTATCGACTTCAGCTACCAGAAGTTATTCTCCAGTTATTATAAATTTATTTTAATAAAATTTTAATAATGTACTTATTTAACATTTAACAATTTGCCAATGAAACATTGTGATATAATACATTTTCTAGGAAATAATTTCGGAGAAACATTTCCCTTGCCTAATGAACTGGATTTTGTTGGAAGGGCCTTTTAAGAGCAGGATTATCACGAAAGATAATGTGGTCCCTCTCTATGCAGCTGGTCATTTCCTGGAAATACATGGTATGCTGTACTTACGATAAAAAATATTTATTTTGTAAACATAATTTTCAAGATTTAATTGGTATTTCAGCTGCATCATGCATCACACTTAGATTTTGTTTTCTTCCAGATTTAATGGAACAGTGTTGGGATTTCATAATTGACGCTATTCAAAATAATGACCCTATAATTCTTCAGATGTATGAACAAGCGAAAGCTCCAAAGTTCAAGCAATTGCGAAATATTCTTTCAACGAAATTGGCCGAAATGTTTGACATCCTGTATGAATCTGGCCAATTTTTGTCTATTGGTAACCTGGCAGAATTTTTATTCTTGCAAAGCTTTTGAGTCATTGATAAAACAGAGTTGAAATAAATTTAAATCCATTTCAGGTCTGGAGGATTTTCTTTTAATACTTAATTCTGATGATGTTAATATTCAAAGGTACAATTTCTTCAAATCTCTGATTTTAACTTGTCAATTTTTATCAATTTTTTTTTATCAACTTGTCTACAATTAGAGTCCCATTACATCAGTCGTTATTCCGGTAACGCTTGAAGTATGAGCTAACATGCGTGTCCGAAATGTCGGTTACAATGAGATCAATTTTTATTTATTTAAAATTTGGCCGATGTCATCGGAATGTCTGTTGGTGTTCACTGGTAAACATTTTGGCCAAACCAATCAATACTTCCCCTACATCGTCTAAAATTTTGGCATCGTTTAAATTTTAAACGATTGCCATTTTGATCGAAATTTCAAACTTCTCGGTCGGTTCTCGTATAATCCTGTCACATGTGCAAACTGCAAACGTTGTTTAAATATGCGTTTTCCGATTGTTTCAGCGAAGAGGAAATTTTTCATGCTGCTTCGAGGTACAGCTGATTCTAAAGAACCTTTGTAGCTATTTAAAACATGGTAAATTTAATTACAATGACTTGTACAAGATGGCTGCTGGATAACTGGGAAGAGCGCAGTAAGTACGCAGTTCGATTAATGAAATGTGTTCGATTTGGTCTTCTCACTTCTCTCCAGCTTACGCAGATTCGTCACTGTGCAGAGATTACGGAAATGGCTGATTATGCTCAGATATTCTCCTACCCTGAAATTAAGGACATGCTTAACGATGGACTCACGTAAGCTTTATATAATATAGCAAATCTCACCCAGCATTAAGTTATAAAGTAACAGTCAATCAACGTGTGGACAAAATTTTCTGAACTCATAAAATTTTAGCAGCTGTTCTTTTCAGTTTCTCAAAAATGAAAGATTCTTTTTAATAATATAAAAAGATATGCAATTTTCCGGGAGAACTATGAAGCTAATCCAGAAGAACTAAACAAATGGCTGGAATACAGTAATGTAAATCAGCCAAGGAAGAGAAACTGCCTCAAGGCGTCTCCACTTAAGGTGAGTGTGAGTACAACAAACTTTGCATTGATTGTTATACTCACCGACTCACCTTACAATGAACCAAATCTTTACTTTACTATGCATATACAGGCTCCAAATCCCTCCGTAATATCCGGTCTTCAATTGGCTCCAAGTAAACCGGTCGTAAACTCCCGGTCAAAGTGCACTGCATGCAAGTCCTCCGTTAGTACCACCACCCCTAGCACTTCAACTCCATTACTTAAAAGCACATCGGTTGCCACTCCAGCAATGAAAATGTTTGTTGACGAAGCGGATGACCCTCGTCCGCTCCTTTCAAATCGCAAGTCTGTAAACCATGCAAATACCCGGTAATCTTCCCCAATATTCTAAATATTTAGCAATATTTTTACAATATAATAGTACAGACATTCCAGTAAAACACAACAACCTGTTTTGAATTTTAAAGACAAAGCTCCCTTCACGACCCATTTACCCTGGCATCAGTACTCAGAATGCGTTCGAAACCAGAAGCTGCAGGGCGTGGTAAAAGTGTCAATTTTAAAGCCAAAAACGAAAGTATGCAATAAAGTCCATATTTTTACAAAATATTCGAGTCTTATGTATTTTACAAAAATATTTTACAAAATATTAAGTAGTCTTTTTATGCGTTATGCCCCAATCAACTGCACCGACGACGATATTCCAATATTTCATGGCTTGTCATTTGACATCTTCACTTAAAAATTTTATTCTTGCACTAATTATTTACGGATACCCAGAGAAATTGAGGTTCACTGACTCATTTCGTACTTAAGCCATTTATTTTTTTACACAGGGTAGAAATTAACTGTGTTATCTATCTTCCCTTTATGCAGCAACGCAATTTAACCCAACTATACCTGCATATAGGGTTGGAAATTTGGAAAACACTACATACAGTAATACGAAAATTCCAATCAAGGCATCAATGTATAGAATGCGAATGTAGCAAACAAAACAACACGGAATATTCCTTTAAAACGCAAATGTATTTATTTACAGACATACAAATAACTTGGACCGGCTTTAAAATATTTGATGGAAAATAAGTTCAATTAATAAAATTTGAAAAGATTTAAGACTCTCCTTCCTAAAACTTCTGCAAACTTGCACAATTAAAAATACCGAGTAGGCTCATTTATTGAATATTTTGGTCATTATACACAAGTCGCAATAGGCACCACCCTAAAACTTTCATGTGTGAGTCATGGGAATGAAGTGAGAATGATCATTTGTAAGTAAGTATTATGCACACGCTCGTCGTCACAGCCAGTGAGTTGGAGTACGGACGGAGTATAAAGTTCTTGCTTCTTAAGCTGGTTTCGCATAGCCCGAATTAGTCGTAGTCGCTAAGCGACTTCATCTCGAAATCCCTGTCGCATTTATCATTCACTCTCGAAACTGGCTAAAAACGGAGAGCTAATGCGAAATAAAAGTAGTTTTCTTCAAAAATTTTCATTCCGACTTGTCATGGACACGCCTGTACTTGTTTTTAAAAGTCCCGTCGCTGAGAAAAAACCTATGCGAAACCAGCTTTACACATACTTTCATCTCGCTCGCTCCTTCTGTATTTCAACTCCTTTGGCTTTAGTCGATAAATTGCCGAAGCTGCAAAATTCAAAGTTGACCGTGCCCATTAAATTTAACTGAACTATTTGAAAAGATTATTTATTTAAAGTATAGCATTGACGGTCCTCCTGCAACCTGTCAACAGGTTCATATTAAAACTTGAACTTGGGAATTTGATATTTGTAGAGGACCTTCCTTAAAAAGAGATTTTTACAAATACCAAAAAATTGAAGTGATAATATTGATTATATATAATGGTTTTGTTTTGACAATAGCTCAGTTGTCAGTTAAATCAAGTTTATTAATTTTTTGTTAGTGGGCAGGTACCCTATCCTCCTTATACTGTGCTATAATCACCTTTTTAGTCTTCCTCAATAAGTAATTGTTTAATCATCGTGTTGAAATTAAGCGATTTGGTTGGTGGAGCACTTGTTGAAATTAATAATTCCGGTATGTCGCATCAAACAGGGATTCAAGGTAATTAAATTTGAAGAAAAATAGTAAATATTGTGAATCTGTTGTTTACATATCTATGCATTTATGACTATATTGGGCTTTAAGTGTTATTCTTGGGGTACAATCTGGTAATTAGTGAATAGTAAATATTGAATATGATATGGGCTTGTGATTAATCATGGATTATTTAATTTCCACAGCTAATGAGGGGTTGAGACAGTTCTTTGGGAAATGCAGAGATGGGAATATTCGACTGATTAAAATTGGCATTGATAATGGTAGGTTTAAATACAAACTGGGTAATATGAAGTTTCATTTGAGCCATTCGTGTTTCTAATATAGTTTATACCTTTTGTTATTTGAAAAGAGGAACTAGTCCTGCTAGAGTACTCGGAGCCGAAGGCTAATTCCTGGGAAAAGGATTATGAAATGATATCATCTGTCCTCGAGGAAGCTCAACCCAGCTACATTTTGTTTCGGTAGTTTTTTGGCTGAATTAAAAAAAAAGAAATTCTACTACTGGAATAAGTTTATGTTAAGGAAAGAGTTGGAAGTGTAACAAATTCTGAAGTAGTTGGTGTAAAAGACAATATGTGCATTTAGTTTGGACTCCAAGACTAACTCTGGATACGAGTGGTTATTTTTCTCTTGGTCGCCGGATGCAAGCCCAGTACGTCAGAAGATGTTGTATGCCTCTACTAAGGCAACTTTGAAGCAAGAATTTGGTGCGGGTCAGATTAAGGAAGAAGTATTTGCTACCGGTTTTGTAAGTGGTACGGCATCTGTTGACTTTTTTGTCTTAGACAATCAATAATTGAAGCCAATTTTTTTAGGATGAGGCCTCGTGGAAAGGTTATGAGAAAATTAAACGAAATCGAGATGCTCCTGTACCGTTGACAATGGCTGAGGAAGAGATGGCAGAAATCAAAAGAACGGAAGTAAAGACGGACATAAGCATTGATACCAGACATCAAACCCTCCAAGGGGTGTCCTTTCCTTTAACCACAAAAGCTTTCGATGCTCTTGTGAAATATGGGGAAGGGAAGCTCAGCTATGTTCAGCTCAAGCTAGGTATGAATGATTACGATGTTTGGGTTCTTCATTGTATTTGAGAATTATTAACGAGTAGGCGAGGTATTTTCTATATATTTTGTTCTTTGTTTATGTTACAAGAAGATTTTCTTTATTTTAATATTTTAGATATTGAAGATGAAGTAATTGACCTCGCAAGCACCGCAGACACCGATATTTCATCTTTGAGCAAGAGGGTTCCAGAAACAAATGCTCGTTACCATCTTTTCAGATTCCCTCATACCCACGAAGGGGATTACATTGAAAGCACAAGTAAAAATTTCACTTATATACTACTTCATATTACTCGCCAATCATGGATTTGAATCAGCCAAAAACACAATTTGTAATAATATCCGTACGTTATGTGTTGTTAGTATTTATTTACTCCATGCCGGGATACAGCTGCACAATCAAGGAGAGGATGCTGTATTCGAGTTGCAAAGGCCCTTTGATAGCCGCCATGGAGAGCGATCTCGGTCTTACTATGGACAAAAAGGTTTGCGTTTTAGTATTTATAGCTTACACATTTAAGATTTGAATTATTTTACTTTGTATAGTTGATTACTGTTCGTACTCAAACCATAAATCACATTCACTACTAACTATTCTTATTTCATCGACTATAGATTGAAATCGACAATGGCAATGAATTAACTGACGAATTTCTCAAAGAAGAACTGCACCCGACCAAAAGTCTGAACCGACCTAAATTTGCTAAGCCAAAGGGACCACCAAATCGAGGAGCCAAACGGCTAACAAGACCGGCTGAAAGTTCTGAAAATTAGTTACGGCTGGTTTCTGTTTAAGCTGGTGTTACTGGCCAACATTTTAATACTTAAGTATTATGTATGTTTTTCTCGCTTTTGTGGGTGATCTAGTGTATAGCTTTAAGAAGTGTGTTTTATCTATTTTCGGTGTGCTAACTATCCCACCTTATAATTGTGCAAGTCTCAATCTCCTCAACTATACGAAGGTTCCGGTCCATTGTAGTCGTAGTGTAGATTAAGAAATACTAAATATTATTAAATTAAAAGTCGCTGTTTAAACTGTAACGGTGTAGCAATAATATACTGCGGACATTTCAGCTATAATTGAAAGTCCAGCCAAACGTGAAACAATCTAACAATCTTCCGTCATTCGAAATATTACACAAGAGCATTTTCATTTGAAATTCGTGAATAGAAGTCACTCTTTCTTAATTACATCAAATAAATAATCATTACTTCTAACTGTTACAAGTACTTTCGTATTTTTATTTACATTTCACTTTGCACATCCCCCTTCTTGTGTTCGTTCAAATTAAATATGTACGACTCTTTATTATCTATAAACTTCGTCTACATAACAATTGCAAAACTTACACTGCACTTTCGCTCATGTTTTAGTATCTGTTCCTTTATTAGTATCAGTTTTACTAGGACCAGGGGAACTAGGATTACTATTCGCTGAAGCTGAATTTGCAGGTCCGGAATTGTTAGCACTGGTCACCTCTTTTACAGCTAATTTCACAGCTAGAGGCATCACACCCTCAAAGTCGCTCTGCTGCAGCTCAATCTTATGCTTTTTGACCCCTTCAGTGATGGTGCCAATGTCAGTTTGTTTCACGTGTGACATGGAAAGGTCATCCGCAGCCATGAATGTTTCATGGAATTTCAACAAATTATCATCATTTTGATCGTGACGAATGGCCTTCATTGAGTGGACTTCATTTCGTCTCCTCTCTTCTATGTTCTTGTGATGCCATTCTATCAGCTCTTCAGGAGACTTTCCTAACATCTTTGCTGCATAATATGTGAGAGTACCCGCCGAGAGCCCAAGTCCAGCACCTGTACTGGCACAAAATTATGCTAAAAAACGGTGACTCTAATACCACAGCTACAACCAACACGACCAGTTTTTTAACTTCAGGTAAATAAATACCTAAGCCATACAACTTTTGTAACTTTACATTAATGGATAAAACTAAAATCTCACCAACAAATAATCCAGCTACAGCAGGTTTCGGTCCCTGTTTAAATTTATATAAGAATCCAGCAAGACCAGCTCCTCCTACATGCTCCAGGATTCCATAATATCCTCTATAAGCAGCTATAATGGAAGTCCCCATCCTACCCAATTTCAAAATCAATCTTATACTTAATTAATACCTGCTTCAGAAATCTTTCCAAAATCTAACTTAAATCAAAAATAACTAAACAACTCCAAACTCCCACATCATAAAATAAGTAAAAAGACCAAGATTCCTCACATGTACGTGAAAGTGAACACCGCTAATCTCCATCCCACTCTAAAGGCTCCACTTCCAAATCCCAGCATTACTTTATCCTGCATAGCTTTCTTAATATCCAATTTCCAAAACAATTTCAGAATTTAAACCCCCATATTCCCAACACTTAAAAATATTCAACTTCAATTCCGTAAAAAATATTCACCTTAGTTGACCCTACCTGTGCATACAAAGGAGTCTCAAATTTCTCATGAGCATTCTGTCGCATAAATCTTTCACCCGCTTCCCTAGATCTTGATAAACCTCCTATAACCGCTCCTACAATCGATGCCAACATTGTTGAGTCTTTAATTCGATGCAAGTCTGGGCTGATTTCTCCGTAAAGGCTGTTCAAAAAAATAACAAAAACCAGTCAACACAATAATAATTTATTTGCCCCCTTAATGTAATAAACTTTTAACATATCTATCTCCAAATCAATAAAAATTTGATAGAATACATGAAATCCATTACTCAGTTTCAAAAATAGCCTTCACTCTATCCCATGCATCCATTTCCTCCTTGGTCTTTTGCAACTTCCGGCGGTACAATGTCTTCTCGTCCACATTCTCAGACTCTTGATATTTTTCAGTAAGGAATGAAAAATTAACCCCCATTTTTATTCCTAAAATTTTTCAGTTCAGGACTTGTATCTTGTATGGATGTATTGATTTTTCTCGCAGCTGAATTAAAAAAGCCGGTGATTTATAAGTTTACATGAAAAATCTTATAGCACATATAGATAATATTTTTGTTTTAATCCAACTACTAATTTCCCTCTCCTTCTCTGTAAACCATATTTTGTAAAATTCATAGTCCCATATAGGACTTCAAATAATAAAATAATTAGACGTTTCCCTTACAAATCTTTTGAAGCCGTAAATCTAATCAAAAGAAGAGTAAATGTGTACGACACTTCCCACACATCAAGGATACACTTCTGTAATTACTAACTACCTAAATTAAGTATGTAACTAAAATATCGCGAGCCGATGATTGGCATCCACATTTTATGTACGCACTACTATATTTGGAATATTTGGATTGAAAAACTCCCGCGGATATTTATATACCTCCACTCCAGCTTGACATAGTGCGGTTATTGCTCCACCTTAAATAATGCTAATAATGCATTTTATCTTATAGGTTTCCCTTAAATATTACGAAATAAGACATTAAATGACACATGTACGCTTTCAAGAAATAATTGTTTTATTTCAGATTTTTTTGGTGCTATAATCAAAAGACTGGTCATTGAAAACATTATTTGTCTAATAATTTTATAGACATTCATCGGCCAGTTCCTCTTAAGTTCTTTCTGGGCTATAATCAAGAACTGTGGCCGTTGAAAACATTTGTGTACAAAATTATTAATTGCATTAAGAACCTTCTTTACGAGAATTTTACATGTATATTTACTTTATCTTGTACGAAATGTCTGGATATAAAATGAGCCTGTCCATATTTTCATTAATTGGAAATATTTTTTTTATATTGCACACGTACATTTCAATTATAATAAGGAATTTCGAGGATTATTTTGCATATTAAATTTTTGACGTCATTTTGATAAAAGTAGGTACAAAGCAGGAAATTATTCCATGACGTGATTCTCCCGAGTTAATTTCATAATGCCATTACTTTTCGCTATACTAACGGTGACGACTGCAATTATGATGAAAATAATTGCTACTAATAGCAGCAGTCCAATGCACCAGAGGAAATCTGGTGGTATTCCTTTATCTGGCAAACCAATCCTCTCGGTTTCCTCTGTGAAAGCAATAATTATTTATTTTAATAATTAAAATAATTTCAATGCTGACAATAATGTTATGGTCATTTTGTTTTTGAAGTAGAAGAAGACAGAAGGAAATACAGTACATATTACGGAGTACTTTATAAAAATGAAGGGTTATAATATTATCTAACAATAAATGAGAATCACCCGCAGCTGCAATGGACATTTTTCTCTCTTTGACTGCGGGATTTTCCGCCTCCAAGGAACCTCCCTCTAAGGAATATTTTTTAACTTCTTTCGACGGTACATTCTGTTTAGCGGCCGACGGTGCTTTAGATGGTGGACCTGCCTCGGAGGACACTTTGCAAATAAAATGAAGTTTTATTGACTTGAGAACCTTTATTGGGCCTTTGGGTATGCAAAGTATATGCAATAGCAAGTGCAAGACTTTATACAGGTGCACCAGAAATATATCCATTTTTACCCAGAACAGAACTACCAACCATGCAAGTTCTTAGTTATGGGGTGAACATTAGAACGCTCACAGCTTTACCTTGAAAATTTTGGTATTTTCAAAAAACAAGAATATCAGCACACTGTAAAAAAATAAATCCGAGTGTTGATCAGGATTCTCCAATCTAAAGTGATATGCAGGATAAGCTGTAAAGATTTAGCAGGTTCCCCTTTAAAATTAACAGCTGTCCCTATTAAATTTTGAGGATCAATTTAACAGGGGGATCCTGTTTTTTAACGGGTTTTCCTGTGCAACACTTTTGATTCGGGAATCCTGTTCAACACTCAGATTTATTTTTTACAGTGCACAGTTTTGCCAAAACCCTTTAACACGGAACTTCGTGATTTGGCCAAAACACGATTTCGTGAACTTAACAA
>JAQFXU010004660.1:0-13061 GCA_034693705.1 Spatulosminthurus flaviceps | reverse complement strand
AAAGGCGCTATAATTTTCGTAACGTTATGGGAAAAACAAAATTATAGCGCCTTTTGGACTTTACCCGACGATATACGACGGCACTTCCCTTTCCTTGAAAATAACAAATTGTTGATGCTATCTTAATCCTATGTATAACAACACAGCACCGTTTCTTTTACCTTTTTCTGGAATTTTTTCACCATATAACTTTTGGTACTTTTCTTGAAGGTGCAATGCCCACATATTTATTTACCAGACATTGTAAACCTAAATAACGCCTTCCATTATTTTATGTGTAGATAATTCTATAGACTTGTTTCTATTTCATATAATTTTCGGATTTTTCCTGCCCAGTTGAATCCATTTCTTGTAATCAACTTCTACAGAGCCAATCATGTCTTTTTCCCACAAAATCCCTATGCAAATTAAAATTTTGTGTAAAAAAATGTTTTTCAGCTGAAAAAATTAATGGTAATAATTATTTATAGCATTATAACTACAATTCCATCTTAAGTTGAAATTAATTTATTAAAGGATTTTAGGATGAATTTTGACATGGTGAGGTCATCGCCTTGGAAAATGTGGGTGAGAAATTGGGTCATTTTACATATTATAGATTGTACTAGGAGCAATTGTATAGGCTGGAGAGCTTAAAAGTGATAAAAAAAACGGTGAATTTAAACTTGGCGCAAAATCCAGCTGGAGACGGTTGGTCTGGCAGAGTCAAGAGTAAAGATTCCAGAGATTCTTGTCACTGACAGCTCTCGCGTAAGTATTTCGGCATAATAAGAGAAAAGGTAGTGAGGTTACCGTATGGAGTGAGTGAGAAAGAAAGAAAAGGGTCCTGTGGACCGTATGCTACATATTTTAAAAAGTGTACTAAGTAAAAGGATGAGTACTTAAGGATAATACATGTATTGCCTAGTTAGCTAGTGTGGCTGGTGGATTTGAAGATGTTCACTCAGTGTTCTCACACCCCTGTTGTGAAACATTTCGGTTTATCCCTGTACAGATAAGAATCACAATCGGGCAGGACAATACAGGGCAAACCATTTACACGACATTTTTGGACCCCTCAAAGACACCTCTTGAAACACCTGTTGCGATAGCCCAGCACGAATTCCATTCCTATAATTTAGATACCCTCAACTTTTTGCTCTCCATATATCCAACCTATCATATCTCCTCGTGTATTTATTTACTTCCACGACACAGTTCAGTATGTATCCACCATTACTATGGAGCTACCCAATACAATCGACCAGGCTAACTTTTTCCCCCCTGCTTCCCTCCTCATTCCAACCAGTTGTCTATAGAACCTTAAACATTGTCCTTCTGTCAATATCCAGGTTTGGTCCACTTAAATACCTTCCCTTACGCTGAGGACCTATCTCTATACATGTATATACTATATAAAGCACTCCTAAGAATCTTCCTAGTCAACCAGGTATTATTTTTTCTCATTCATGAAATACACCCAGAGCGGATTCCCTCCAAGAACCAGATTCCAAAGAATACCCTTTTTACTCCACATCATTAGTGCCACTAATTCTCTACGCACTAAATATTATCCTCCAACATTCTCTCTCTCTCACTCACTCAAAGAAACTAAAAATTCTAAATAGCTTATTTTTCCACAGCTTTAAGCTCCTCCCAAATACAATGCTCCTTTTCTTTGCCACATCTCGACTCATCTACATAGACACTATCAATCCAAATATCAATGTCATTACATCCACCTGATGCTTCCTTATGCTTGAATTAATCTCCCAGGCTCCACCAGTGAGTCAAAAATCCAATGCATTGAGATTGATGTTCATTTCATTCAGAAGAGTCTTCTGTGATTTGATCCTCCTATTATGATAATTATTATGATTCCAGTGATAATCTACATATAAGGGGAGAGATGTCCTTTGAAAAGTACTAAGTAAGAAAATAGTATGAATGTAATTTTTTAGAATTCCAATGGTTTGGGGATAAGATCAGGAGAAATTCCTCAAATTATCAATAAATAATGGTTACAATCTGTAAAAATCAAATTACCACCAACTTCTCTTGAATGAACGTAAAAAAAAATAACAATAAACTTTTTTTCCCCAATGATATGTGAATTGTAGTAGTAGTGGTGGTCGAAAAGGCTGGGGGAAGTGCCGTAGGAATGTTCCAACATGGAGACTCCTAGTCTAGTTTTAAAATTTATTATGAATGTCCAGCGTTTTCTTTTGTGTGCTTTAAGAACCATAACCTGTTATGCTGATTTCCTGTTCTTTTCACTCTTTCCTGGAATAAAAGAAATTGCTTTTCAAGGAGTAATAGCCCTATGTATAGGAAATGCATATGTGGAAATATGTATATGATTTGAATGCTTATGCCCGCCTTGCCCGGCATTGAAAAAGCAAGTAGTACTATTTTCTATGGAAGCCCAAGTTATATTATGGTGTCTATAGAAAAGGAGTAGATGTAGGTTTGTGAGTAAATCTACACGCTGTATAAGATCAACTGAATGAGCTTTTCAAGGCTTTTGAGAAACATCAATGTATTTCACATAAAACTATTTTTCTGTGGACAAAGGCTCCCACAAAGGAATCATATTGCAAATGTCCATCAAGTCAGTTGAGTTCCTTTGGTCTTCTCTGTTGTACGTTTCATTCACATGACTTTCATTCATTTACTCCAAACTGGCACTTATTTAAGCTGCTCATTCATAAGAATCAGTTGAAAAAAAGGGACATTTTTCAAGGGACAAGTCCACTTGGCCAAGTGGTCAAAAGAGAAGTAAAACTATTGGAGGGATGGGTGCACCTGTGACCAGGTGTTGTATTTTCCTTGTCTTCCTTCCTTTTGACAGTCAGGGTGGCCTTTCACATTTCAATGAGTTCCTACAAGATACATAAGTCTGTGTATGCAAGTAAGAGAAAAAATATATGGAGATTTTTTCTCTTCTCTCTCCTTTTCTTTTCTACTACCTACAAAAATAAAATTTAAATAAAATTATACATTCAAGTGCATGCACTCCTGCTAATTGCTTGCTCAATGAACAATATTTTTTTATTACCAAATTATCATGGATTTTCTAGGGTTCTATATATACGGTATAATAGTTTGTGTACATTATTTCAAATGATTTGTTTTCCTTCTCAAAGGAACCATCTCTTCAATTCATGCTCGAGGTTTCTATTAAACCACCCGCACCCTCAACAAAATAAAAGCTTTTGAGAAACACAAATTTATTGAATTGCATCAGGCCATTTAAACACTGGAGTTGTTTACAGGTTTAAAAACCACGTTATTATTAGTATATAGTTTTAGCATAATTATTCCTTTTCTCTCGTTCTCCCCTTCTTGAAATAAACATACTTTTGGCTGAAAGGAAAAATTTTTAGAAACATAATTTTAGTGGAGGAAAAATATATGTACAAATATTTTATTATATATTTTTTTAATGGCCATTGCCGATTCAAATAATTAAGGATGATGCTTTTCCTAATGTAATTGCATAATTACATTTAATACTTGGAAAAAATAATTGTGTGGAAATAATAATTGCCTCATATAAAACTGCCTTGTATGAAACTTATCGTTCTTATCTCTGCTTATATAGCACTTAATTGCAACAACCTTCCCTTATTGCCATCAACGATCAAATTATATTTACTCTTTGAAGAAAATTGATATCACCCACTCATTATCTCAGAGAGCCTCATATACGCACATATACAGATAACTTGTCTAAGCTTTTAATAATCGAAGGGGCTGCTAAATTCTACTGTGTTCTTCCATTGTACTAGTGCCTATTCAATAATGAATAGAGCCCGGCTATGGATATGATGAATAGCGTGTAATATTTTAAATGGGCTTGTATGTACATCATTATGCATGGTAATGTGTCAAATCCTCATGACACAGCACTATTAAACTGGATAAATAAATAAATAATCTGATATGCATGTGAGGAGAGTGAGAGAGAGAGAGAGAGAAAAAAAAAGATAATTATATGTTCGTTACAACAGGTAATTTGGAAACGGAAAATAGACAGTATCGCTGTCAGAGGAAAAATAATGAAATGAGAGATCCCCCTATGAAACGAATGCATAATTACACCTACACACATTTATGTACACTTGACAACTTACCGATGCGATGGAGAAGCTTTGATGGAAAAAAAGCTAATTCGGAAAAAAAGTTTCAGTTACAATTAATTGCTTGATCGTATATATGAGAGTCGTTAATTTGACACTTTTCCCCTACATTGATTTGCTTGTGGACTGTTTTTAGCAATGTGTTAAAAATTGCTGGAGGAAGAAAATATCAGGGAAAAGATCCATTTGGAAATGACATTGTGGAGGTAGAGAGAGAGAGAGAGAGAGAGAGAGACTACATAGTAGAGAGTAGAGCTCTGAATGAAGAAGAGGTAAAAACAAGAGATGCGATTGATGAGAGCTGAGCATTAGGGATGAATTGGAGTCAGAGAAGTGAACACGACAGGAGCTAGTTAACGCTCGAATGGAAGAAAAATGAGAGTTAATTGAAACGCCATTAATCACTTGTGCACGAAATCCAAGGAGGGACTCAGCGTTTAAGATTTCCTCTCTCTACTATGAACACAGAAACACGTACATGTTTTTTATATATTCTTATATACGCCTACTAAACATGCATTATCATTTCATCACTAGACTTGTTTCACAAAAAGTTTGATCTCATCCCTTGATAATGTAGAATAGGACAGGCGGTAATTAACAATTTCAATTATGACACTTTACCTCCACATGAATACCATGCTACTTTCATCTCCCCCATCTCTCTTCCTCCTGTAAACATATTATCAGGATGGAAGGAAAACTTTTCAATGTACAAACTCTCAGACACTATACATTTCTATAGAAATATTATAATCATGTCACTATGAAGCTCTGAGAGTCTCAACAAGAGAGCTTGCTTTAGTAGTAAATGTAACTATACAACAGGCCTTACTACTTAGCCTTAAGTAAGAACATAGTCAAGGAAGATAGACAGATACATCAGTTAGCTCATAGACAGAGAGCACCTCCTTCCTTTGATAATTATGCCAAGTTTTTCTCAAGCCACATGTCCCTTTTTTTATTCCACCCTTTGGTAATGCAAACCTTTAATTAATGACTTGAACCTGTACTCTCTCTCTCAGCTCTTGTCATTACATAACTACAGTAACTGACATTAAACTGACAGTCTACGCATGTCATTTCAAACACTCCTACTCAATTTATCCATCAATTTAATTCCATCCTTCCCTCACTCCCAATAATTCATTAGAATTTCCATGAGATTCATTTTTTTACCCAATTTATATTGAAATTACATATATTTTTCTTTGGAGACAAAAGTCACAAAATTTCAATAAACTAAAATGTATGCATGCTAAAAAAAAGTGTGAATTTTATGTTTGAATTCTTAAGGGCTTCTGGGTGTGAATCATTCGAAGGTTAAAAACTAACCAAGGATTAACTTGGTTATTGGTTAAGGCGAGTTTTTTCCATTTTATTGCTGAAAGGCTAAGTGAGGGAAGGAAATTCCTCACATGACATGAATGTTCCCTGGGATTTATTCACACTCATCAATCTGCCTTGATAACATTGTGATGAGGATAGTAAGTTCACAAAAGGGGGACTTTGTGGACGTTCGACGTACGTAATAATAATTATTGGCCTATTGGTCAGCTACTTCTCGTAGGGCTTGATGGAGTAAACATGAACGGTCAATGTTACGTGAATAAGGATACTCTCTCTCTCTCTCTCTCTCTCTGTATGTATGTGAATAGGAGGATTGGCTTGTATCTTGTCTCTCTCTCTCTCTCTTTCTCTCCCTCTAACTCTGCTCATCATCATCTCCACACCAATATAGTATGTAGCTATTGAGAATTGGGCTGCTTTGCCTTTTGCCTTGTAGAAACATCCAATCCACCCTTCCGTATTGTTTTGTTTTGTTAGCGAAAAGAGAAGAGACGGAAATTTTCTCATAGTCATCTAATTGCTATCGAAAAACTCGACTTTTTTCATCCCAGTCTCTTTTCAATAGTTTGTCTCATCCTATCAAGCAAGTCAACGCAGATGAATTCAGTGGCTTGCGGGTTATTGTACACAAGTTGCTTTCAGCCTCCGCATGTTCTAGGCTTACATGCGTATTCTCCCTGCCCATGTAGAATTTCTACATAAGCTTTAGCACTTACAGATTGGATGTAACACATAAAAGTGTGTGCACAATTTAAAAATCTGATTGAAACAAGTGCATAAAAACGACGTGGGTTTCGGGCTTGAATTCGTCTCCTCTACCTTTACCCTCTCTATACATGAGTTGATAGGTAAAATATTCAGGCTGAAAATCCTTTGAAGGGAATACAATTACTTGCGGACTTTGGAAACAATGATGTTTTCGAGGTGTAAATATAACCATGTGTACAAAGATATAATATCTAATAGTATATAGGAAAAGGTAAAATTGAGAGCATTGGAAATGAGAGATTTCTATGAAATAAGTAAACACTTGCGGATATGTTGTTACTTATAATTATTTGTACACGTATAAACGCTGGAAGGAACTCGCAATGTGGGCCAATGATTTTGCTTCGTGGGACATATGTACAACTTGTATGTATAGATTTGAGAAGAGAAGAATAGGAGATGGGGAATTGAAAAGGCAAAAGCTAATTCAAGGAGCTTTGTCGTCATAGATTTGTTGTATTGTTCTACAGGAATTGAATACCATTTTCAAACTAAGGAGCCATTCTTTCTTAGACTATAGGTCACAATTCATCTCTCTCCCTTCATCTCTATCTCTATTTAGCTCTCCTCTCGGACGGAGGAAATTCGTTAACAAAAATTCTTCTGCT
This sequence comes from Spatulosminthurus flaviceps, assembly GCA_034693705.1. NCBI lineage: Eukaryota > Metazoa > Arthropoda > Collembola > Symphypleona > Sminthuridae > Spatulosminthurus > Spatulosminthurus flaviceps. Next base: position 6,214 of record JAQFXU010004660.1, on the reverse strand, counting down.
CCTCATATGTTCTGGAGGTGGTGGTGGTGGTGGAGATGATGATGAGACCATCACTTTTCTTAAACTCTATACATTTTCTCTTCTTGAATCTTTGAATTTTTCTTCTCATTTATATGAACTCCAGGTCTCCAAATTATTTTTACTTCCTTCAAGACTTCTTCCCTACATTTTTTTTAGCACAAAGTCCAAAATTTTCCAAGCACCCGTTTTTACGTATAAAATATGAATTTACAAAAATCAAACGTAATCAACGCTCATGCTAAAATAACTTATTTATTTTTACCTATTACAACTTTACGACATGCAGAGACATGATATTGTACTGGAATTTTATAAAATATTGAAGGGGCGCTTGACGACTATGACGATTATAAAATTTCCCCAACAATCAATTAAATTTGTAGAATTGTAGAAATTACAAAAATACACGTAGAAACTTGCAAAAGCGGGATAGCTTATTTCCCCTAAGCGTAGAGACCATCTTGTTACCGAGTGTCTTATGTATGTATCCCTGCAATTTACCTTCAAATTTCTTCATCCTCCGGGATACTGGTTTTGTTGAACTAAAAACATCATGCATTAAACAAATTGGTTCTTAATGAAACTACATAATTATATACAAAATGACAGAATAGGATTGAGTCCCATAAAAGTATTAATTTGCAAAAAATGCCATGAAGACTATAAAACTTAATGACATTAAAATGATGAGTTTATTTTTATCACACAAATTTCCTCCTCCCTTGAGCATTTTAGTCCCATCCTCTGTCTTAATAAAGTGGACTGAAGAGAAAAGGGCCCGGAGTCTACACACAGTTAAAGTAGGTAAAGCAGACAAAATTAACACTTGTACATGTGATAATGGAAGAGTGAGTTGCTAATAGCCAATGACTGGGAAAATTGGCCGTAAGAAATAAAGTTATTCAGTCAGAACAAATGAGAGGGGCCTATGTATGACGGCCTTTCAATTCAATACCACATCCATTTCTCATTCAATCGTAGTGTAGTACACATGTAGTCTCATTCCTATAGTAGCGGATAGTAGCATTAAAATTGTAAACGTAGCTATAACTGTATAACTGCAAACTGCTAGCATAGTATGTACGTATGTCTATACAATTACAGTCAAAGTTATGGTAGGGAATTTATAGTAAGGAGTAATAATTGCTCCCATGTATACTTCCCCTACACTTTGGATACAGCTAGTTGAAAAAAGATATCACAACACGTGATTTCATGCTCATCAATGTGCAACCAGATGGGATAATTATGTTGTCAGTAACGGTGAATTTCACGCGTCTCAAATTACCTTTTTCTCAATCTCCCAAAATTTTTCACAATCTCTTCATTTACTTGAAGACACAAGAACCCGAAGCTCCGTCTCTCTTCCCTCTCTCTCTCTCTCTCTCTCTCTCTCTCTGTACTGCTATAGTAGTAGTACATGAGAAGGATGATGACGAGACAAACTACCCCTTAAATTCCCTTGGTTTTTCACATAAGCTCATGATAACACTCTCAAGAGCACAACAATTAAGTGAGATGATTCCAGTAGTGAGAAAAAAGAGCATTTGTCTATCGGAAGTTCTATATAAAATACAATGCTACTTTAACTTCCAACCATAGTATAGTAATTGCCGTTTCGCCTACTTCCATAGATATAAAACAATGCAATTAACTTATCCCTGGAAGGAAATATACTACAGCGAGAGAGGAGTATTACCAAGAAGGAAGAACCAAAAGAAACAAAACAAAACTCACACATTCTTTGAAGCCACACTTCAACCTTTTGCCTTTTTACCAAAATAATCTCATCACCAGGTTTTTTTTTCCAACTTTCAAGTCATCATGCCTTATATACAAAACCAATGTAATTTTTCTAACCTATATGCATATATATGGTATATAGTAAAAGAAGACTTATTTATTATTCACTATATTATATATGAATATATACAAAGAATTCACTTGGCTTTGGCCGTGTCATGTAATAGAACGCAGGCGATTTCTTTTTTCCTCTCTCTCTCTCTCACACTACACTATAGCCCTTTGATAGATATAGGAAACATTCTGAGCACAATAATTCTCAAATGCACAAAGTGCTGGTGTACTGGGTGACGAAGCATTTTGTTTCTATTTTACTATTTTTTTTTACATATATATTATTATTCGTCATTTCATCACCGGCTACCGAACTTGAACGTGTACCGAACTTCCTACAGCTATTTTCTTGAGTAGGACCTCTCCTTTTGTATTTCTACAACTCCTATTGTTAAAGCAAAGCAAAGCCAAAAGGAATGGGATTGTATATGTTGAGCATATGACGGAGCATCTCTTATTTTCTCCACCTTCCTTTTTTTTCTTCCTCTCTTCTCCTTACTCGTGAATTATGTTTATCCCAAACTTTTTCAACGGCTAATGTTTTAATTTGCCGACTATAACAATAAGACATTGAATCTATTTTTCCCAGTTTAAGTAGCTGTGCATATCTATTTAAACTACATGTAAAAGCTATAACACCATTTAAAAATACTATTTACTCCTCATTTCAAGACTCACAATATTAATTATATTAAATATTAATAATAAATGTAGCACCAAATTGTAGCTAATCAAGGACCAAAAATTCGAATGTTTTTGCAGTACAGTTCCACTATAGCAAACAATACATGAAATATAATGTGTGTAAGGGAAACCAATAGAATTTTTATTAATGATTTAATATGACTCGAGTCAAATTTTCAAAGTAAGTCCGAGTGGATAAGGAGCGTTTGCTCTAAATTTCCTACATTTATTTCGTAAGGTGGATGACAATAAAGTTTTTCTTTATAAAAAAAAAGGACCATCTGTGTGGAGTACAGTAGCTGTGAAGGGAAGAGAAGTAAACAGAGTAAATTAAATACAAGTTTAAGAAAATAATGGGAGTTAAGCTCATTGAAGGTGTAGTAGGAGCAGGGGTAGTTTATGGAAACAACAAGGGCTGCGCCTTTCATCCTTGATTGATTTCAAATGAATGTGTGGAAGAGCCTTTGGAAGGAAATTGTGGATTTAAAAATAAAATAATAAAAACAAGAGATGAGAGGAGACAATTGGAAGACAGTAGTTAAGGATAATGGTTCTCTCAGATTCTACCTTACATCATTCTTATTTGGTAGAGAGCTTTTTTCTAGTATAAATCTATGTGTTTGCTTGAATGTGTTTTTCCTTGTATATATTTGATATAGCTCTATATGGTACGTGGTGTGTGGAACCAAAAAGCAATGATAACTGCTGAGGTGTATGAGTGTACCACCTTTCCCATTCAATTTCTCCATTTCGGGGTTTAATTTCCTGTTTTCTTTGAAAGGATGATGAGACGACGATTCAATACAAGTTGAAAACATAATACACATAATAATGTGTGCCATTCTGTTCTCATCATTGACCACCTTTCACCATCTCCGATGACTTCATTGTTATTTCCTCTTCATCCATACAAACACTAGAGACTAGTTTTTCAATTATTAACCCCTTCTCTCTCTCTCTCTCTCTCTCTCTCTCTCGCGTCCCATCTAACCATTCCTATTCATCCCTCCTGATCTTCTACAATCACACTGCAATAAATTCTTAGCTCCTCTATCTTTTTCATTATGCATAATGCTCACCCTTACACACGCTGTATTTATCATGCGAGACTGGAAGACTCTCCTATTATTTGATTTCTTTACTCATCGCTTCATTATTGTCAAAAGAAAGATACGCAATTCCATAGATTTCCTTTTTTTTTAAATTTTGCTCAACTTTTCTTACGGTGACGAATTCACTTGGAATGCAATGTTAAATGCAATGTAAAATGCAATTGAATTTTTTCATGGGGCTCCAATAAAATATACTCCTCCATATAAATAGTGATTTTTCAAAAAAGGATTTTTAGTGCCAAAATTAAGGAAGAATTTTAAGTGAAATTTTTCGGGTGTTTTTTAGGTTGGTTTCAAAATGGTGTGCTTTTTATATAAATGCACTGTTCATTTCGTTGTGAAATGATAAAATTGAGGTTGCTATACTTGAATTTTGTCTTGCACAGGAGACTAATCCAGTGTTGTTTAAAAGAAGAGTAGGAATCTTGTACATGGGGTAGGAAAAATGTAAGGAGTGAGGATTAAAGAAAGGGCTGGGTAAATTGTTGAGTAGAGGTTTAAAGCGGGGATGAGAATTGTAGATTGTAGGAGGAATAGCCAACACGGAGGTATTTTTTAAAGTGATACTCCCGGATAATGTGATACCGCTGACAGAATGAAAAGGTTTTTGGAAGGTTTTGATTGGGACAGGGAGCAACCAGCTTTTTACACAGACCCAGACTCCAGAAGAGTCAAGAAAAAAAGAGAGAGAGAGAGAGAGAGAGAGAGAGAGAGGAATGATGGTTTAGGAAGAAGGAAGTTTATAGACGCAAAAAGGGAACTAGGAAAGCAAAAGTCTTTGACATGTCCGTGTCTCGAGAGGGATATTACTAAAGGTAGATAGATAAGATATTTTCAAGTTGTCAAAAGTTTGAGGATGCCGACGGGATTAATAAATATGAGAAGAAGCCAATAATATACAATGTTCGCCTCTCTGATAATATTATCCATTTATAAATGCATTATGAAAAGGCGTATATGTAATGTACTGTGTATGTAAAATGGAGACATGTGTAGGGAGGGAAGGAGAGGGCTGTTGATTTCCCTACACTGATGATGGAGCTATACATAAATATATGCGAGTATACCAGGCAGATACGGTGAAGGCATGATAGGTGGTCTTCTTAGACATTTACATTACATTATCCATTTTCATGTCTTCAATATCATCCATGTTATTACCATAATGCTATTATATGACCACATATTAAATACCATGAGAATAATGTAACTCTTGACGTTCCATGATTCATTTATCTGTCTCACAATAAATTCTCTACAACACGATAGATGTATCGTCGACAAGGAAATCCATCCTTGTGTTCCCTTTCCTCCGACCATTCATTCCACCTCGTCTCCATCACATATAGCCAAGAAGCAAGAGCTCAACTCATCTGCCAACATCCATCAGTAATCAGCTTGTATATATTTGCGCTCTGAACACTTTTCTCATTACAAGAGTCCATATTTTATTGCCCTATGTCACTTCCATACATAACTTTTTCTACAGTAGACTTTTCAAAGTGCTTTTTTTAGACGCTCTTCATCTTCCCTCTTATTATTTCCTATATGCAGTATTTATACTGTGTACAATATTTATTCAGAAAAAAAACAGGTACGAGCAATACTCATACTATACGAAACTTTAACAGGCAATTTGTAACAAGACAGAAATCTCCAAATAGCACACACCCCCTATATGATTGTACAGAGACTTTTCCTATATTCCAAGTACATTTCATCACTCAAGTCTCATCAAGTAAATAAAAATACGCTATAGTTTCTATTTTAGGTTAATGAAAGTTTTTGAGCTATGAATTAAGAGTTTATTCAAAAGTACTAATCGACATTTAATTCATACAATTAACAATACATTGATTAATTAGTAGCTCTATTATAGTAATATTAATTAAATTGTTATTATCATAATGTAATTTATTTATGGACGCAGACCGAACCAAGCAAAATTAATATGAATGGTGATAAATGGGGACGTACAGAAGAAATGTGGGGAAATAATAGTACTAGGCCAAATGTCCTCATTACGCTAGAGAAAGGGCTATAGAGAACCTAAAAGTTCTGGGCAACTAAATAACATGGGTAGTTAGGAAGAGTCATAAAAAGGGAAAAGTGTTCCATATGTTATTAGGTATTGCTTTCCATATATAATTCCACATCCTATGTGCAGACGTTACATCCGGGCCCGAAAGTATTCCAGTAAATTTTAATGGCAAAACTGTATCATAAATAATTTTCGCACCTGCACTATAACATGCATGAAATATTTACTACGTCGACCATCATATTGTTCCAAAAATGTAAGACACTCATCATATGACTCAACACTCCATTTAGAATTCACTGGAACACTTTGGAATGGGAGCCGGCTGATTGAACCAAGAAAAATTTCAGCCAGTGACTTCACCCAAAAAATTTTGAACCAAATTTATTTGAACCAAAAATTTTTTCACCCAATAATGTATTAACCAAAAGATTTTTGAACCAAAAAAGTTTGAACCAGGAAATATATCAACCAATAATTTATGAACCAAAAGATTTTT
>JAQFXU010004659.1:0-13064 GCA_034693705.1 Spatulosminthurus flaviceps | reverse complement strand
GAAGAGAGTTCTAGTGACTCTGGAACAGCGTCGACTTCTTTTGCAAGCCTCAATGCTTCGTCCAGTTCCTGAAGAATCATCTCAGTTTTGCTTTTTGCTTTTATTCTGAAAATGTGAATATTGATTTCAATTCTTAAGAGAAAATAATACATAATGTAATCGACTAGTTCCTATCCAAGTTTCGAAGACGATCCTCTGAAAAACGATGGTTTTTAAATGGTTGACCACTCAGCACCGAAGCACCGAGAATTCTGGAAGCCTGAAAAATATTGCCTGCTAATTCAGGACTACAAAACTTTATGCAAAAATGTAGTTTTCCCCTTCAGTCCTGCAGTGGTTTTCAGCCCTAGATAACTGTACTTATTTAAATACATTCGTTTTGGAGACAATATTATATTGTATAGTATTCAGATTGCTTTTTCCTGGAAGCAAGAAACTTTCAAAATAATAAAATCTGTACGTCTTGCTATAGCTATCAAAGTATCGTCTTAAAACGCATCTTCGTAAAAGAACGCTGTATAAAAACTTCAACGTAATGCACTGGAGTCAAGCATGAAAAGAATTTTCAATTTTCTCCTGCACACAATCAGTGTCTGCACCTAGTTATCCTCTGCATATATACCTCAGTCCTCTCACTCAGTGCTTACTCACAGGTAAGAGAACAGGTGGAGTAGCAGGTTTCATATGTTCCTAAATAAGCTCACCTGTACTTCCCCTCCGGCCCTTTCGTGCAAGCCCTGTATATTTATACATAGCTCTAAAAGCTCAAGACATGCTTAAACTGTTAATTCGCTCACAGCAGGTACGCCCGTATAAAAAAGACCATGACGGGGGCGCGTATTTTTACTCATGAAAAAAAACAGCTTCTGGATACATGAATGGACCCCTTAAAAGCAAAACCTTACCCCGAAACATGAGGAAAAGCTTATGCACTCTCCATTTAATTTAATTCTCCCCTATTGTTTACCATACAACTTTTCACGGTACATGCTAAAAGCTAAATCCCTTCTGAGAATCTGAAGGAAGGTGCTCATGAAAGGAGGGATTACAATTTACACCGTACGTATTAATGCAATGTACATATTCCATGCCAACCATTGAATTTCTACGCACATAATCTCTATATATATGCAGCTTTATAGTGAAGGTATGCAGGCAGTTTTTTAATGCCCAGTATTAATTTGAAAGCCTTTTAGCCAATGTACTTACATCATTACATATAAAGATTTGTTTTATTGCTCAAGTCTTTATAATATGTTGTGTGTGTTAGGAGACCTCCGTATAAAAATCCAAGTAATTATTACACTTTGCGAGGGTGAAATATTACAAGTTGCTCTGTAGTAGCTTGCCGTTAGCACCAAAAGCTCTATAAAGTTTACTACTCTACCTAGTTTACACTATTGCTTGTCTCTCTCTCACTCATTACTTTCAAGCATTTTTCCTATATACATTTTTAACGTGCACACACACACACACACACACATGAGCTAGTGGTTTGAAGAATGGAAAAAGGGGGTGTAAACCGTGGGAAATCTAGAAACCTATGAGTCAAGTAGACTTGGTTTCTGCTCTTGCTGTCTTCTGATGGTAAAACAGGCCTGCACATAGCCTCGACAGTTTCTACACCTCTTGACTTCCTCCAACAACACACGATACTTTAAGTGTAGCATAGGAAATTGAACGTACTATTTATTTTGTGTACAGAGAGACGGAGACGAGTCAGGCGAAAACCGTCGGCTAAAACCCTCACTCTCTAGAATGTCTTCATTGTTGAGCTTGACTTCTCCGACACAACAATCTCCCCACGAACAATTTACAGTGTAGCTACACATTTAAAATTTTCCTACCTCAAAACTTTATATACTTACTTGGAAAATATTTGCACAAAATTATTATACATTTCTTAAAGGATCCCCTCTCCATAAAAAGTTTTACATATAAATATTTTATTATACAATACAGAAAAATCATGTAGGAATTTTAAAGTGATTCGGAGAATTAATAACAACATTTTAAGCGAACGATTTTATTAAAATTCTATTTTACTGACATCACCTGTAAAATAAGTATACAAAACGTGACATCATCACTAAAAACTTCACGTCATGATTCCACACACGAACTTATTACAATCAGAGCTCACCTCTTTTTCTACTTCAGTAGTGACGAGTTGGACCTTTTAAAAAAAATTTTAACGATTATAAATACGTGAGGGATTTGTGAACTTTTTAAATTATTCCTAGAAAGTTGGAAAAGGGAGAGGATTTTATAAAAGTCTTGAATATAGTGAACTTTTAATGTGAAACTTTATACAATGTAATTCCAAGTTTGCGTGAATACCTTGGGAAGAAAAATATATAGTTTTATAAAAAGTGCCTTTTGGAAGGGAAAAAACATTTCATGTTTTTTGTCCAATTATATTTAACTGTAAATAACGAAAAGTGTATATTTTCACGCTGAACAAGCTTTAATTTTTCTCAATCATGGACACCATCACGTCATGGGGTAAGATACTAAAAATCATAAAGTTTTATAAGTTGAATTGTATTATTATTGTTTTTGTAACATGCTCATTTGTTGGTTTATAATAATATTTTATAGGTAAAATATGACAATAGGAAAGTTCCAATGAATTTACAATGATGTAAGGACTTAGCAATAATGTTTATAAGTTAAAATATTTTTACCGCTTTCATATATGTTGATCCTCCCTTGCCGAGGTCGTAGACATAACATACATGTGACATATAAAGTTGTGTTTGACATGTTATTTCGTTTTTAAAACTACATTCTTGTCGTAATATCCATTGTTAGTTCAATGGGATATTAAATAGGAAAGTGAATGCTTGGATTACAGATGTAGCTCGTCATTTATTGTCATGTATTTTTGTAACTTTAAATCCTTTCTATATTAGTTTAAAAGACATAATTCTGTTTATTATTTGTAATAATTGCGTATAGGTATGTATGTATGTGTACATGCATTTGAAATTGTATTGTAAACAGTTTTTGTAATATGTTTATCTAATGTAGGATTTAGCTTTTCAAAGAAAAAATTCTCCTTAAGTAAGCTTTAAATTCCCATTGAGATTTGAAGTGTGATGTAAAGAATGATTGGGTTTTTAAGCGTGTATATTTTCTTTTGCAGAGCATTTGCTTGAAATGCCTGCAAAAAGTAAATATTTTTTAGCCATTTAGGTTGAACATTCATGTATTTACTCAGATGCACCAAAACCTACGAATTGTTGTCAATTAGGGAAAGGGTTGTTTCTTAATTTCTGTAAAAACACATCAAATTGAATCATGGTTGGTTGCTAATATGATGTGATTTACACTATTCTGTATTATCTATAGAGAGTTTCTGTATGTGTGATATTAAGTAACATGATTTTAGATACGTGTTTTAAATTGAATAGATGAATAGAAGTTAGTGACAATGTATAAATTGCTATTAACGCTTTCTAACATTTACCCATTTCCTTTGGATGTTTCCCATATATACGTAGGTAGTAGTGTGTTGTAGGAGTCGGGATGCTGTAGCTTTCAATTCATGCTCCATCTTCTGCAAATCTTTTCTTTCCTTCCTGACTCTCTCTCTCTCTCTCTGCCTCTCTTGCTTGTAAACAAAAGTAGCAGAGGCAGTATGGCACATTGATATAACACGGATAGTGTCGGAAGGGGATAAGATCTTCAAAAAAATGCAGAATAGTAGTAAATAACATGTTAGTGATCAATCAATGCTTGCTAGTTCAAGGAATACATGTAGCTATATTAGATCATCGGTAAGCTCAAAGCTAACCGAACCTTTCCTTAACTAAGTATAGTTAAGGAAATCGATGAACTGTCAATGAGCAGTTAAGGGAATTGGTCACATAAACATTAGTTGAACATGTGGTTGTGTACTTGAACACATGCTTTAGTTAACTGTAGAAGATCGATCGCGTGTCTTACAAACAAATGGTCATAGTACGTAATTCAGGTGAGAAGAAATCTAATCTGAAAGACCATTTCATGTGTTTCGAGACAATAACTTGGTGAAGATAACCGTTGGAGTTAGCATCAGATATAGGCTATCAGATGTTTTGCCGATCCACGATCAGTGTGATTTAGTTTTTTCAAAAGAATTTTTTCCTTTCCTTAATAGACAGGAGGTACTTCTGTTAGCGTTAGTTGTAGGTTACTGTATTACTGTAACTGATCTTTTTGGATTGGTTCTCTGGGCTTGGGAAACTACTGAAACAAGATCAATCTTTGGAAGCACGTGTAAATCATTATTACTGTTTTGGTAATATTGGAAGAGCTATATAAGCCATAGTTTAGCTTATAGGTTACTGAGTGTCAGTGCTAGTTGTAACTTTCATCGATGCTTCGATAAGTAGTTAGTTTTAGCACCTTTACGCTCTTGTGTGATGGAACGGAGAGTCTGTATTTGGAAGTGTAATTTCAATTAAATATGTAGATTTGTAGTTAAAGAAATGTGAACTTCGGAAAGATAGGTGTATTTCTGCTCTGTGTAAAGTATGTCCTTTAAAAATACTTAGAAAATTTTATGACTTTTGGTACTTCCTGAACGTAGGAACTATACTCATTGTTCTTCCTCAACGTAAGTGTAGGCACACATTACTAGAAGGTAGTTGGAAGTATATAACATATATAAAATGCTGTGTAGTAAAAATAGGAATATATAAAAAGACTTCCTTTAAAAAATTATCATGAGCCGTCGATTTTTCAAAAGTTTTTATGTCTTCCTGAATAATATTTCTTACAGTCACACATATGCGGTTCTCACCTGCCTGTGATCCATCAGAATGTAATGTAGGAGATGTATGTGTTCCTCATGAAAAATAATATTAATAAAGGGAGTCCACGCATATGTCCTGTATATTTCTTTGTCAATAGATATTCTACAACACTAGGGTAACAATAGGGAACATGCTTAAGTTGACATGTGCAACATTTACATAACGTTATATTTGCAATCAACAATGTGGAGAGTATAGACCTCTTTATTTTTACTTCGCATAATACTCAAGTACAAAATTGTATGACTGTATAAGAAAACTTATTACCTTCATCTGACAGCGGTCACTAGTGTTTCATATGCTCCGCATATAGAATAAACAATTAGTCAGATTCTCTACGCTTCTTTAATAATAACGTTTTGCAAAAACATAGGCATACTTGACGGATAAGGGTGGTACGGGAATCGAGGTATATGGTAAATGGAGATTCGCATAGGAGGCGAACGTGTCATCTGCATGTGAACTCACAAGTCTAAAAGATAAGAACGGTTCTTCATCCTTAACTATGTACTTACCGTAGACCGTGGGCTTCTTCTTACTTAAGGTGGATGTAAAAGAGAGGCTGTGACTGCTGTGAGTATAATATGCAACAATATGAATTTTTTGAGATTGATGCATTAGAGAGAAGAAGAAAAGTGCTCGTCGGTGCCAAGGTATTATTATTACAAATAGAGCTCATATCTTGACTGACAGCCGTGGTTATGGAGTAATATCATCTGTATTATATTCTATGATAATAATTTTTTTAACTTTATGAGGGTTAGCAGAAAAATTATTAGCACAAGATATATCTTACATGCATAATGAGAGTGTGCGAGTAACTGTGAGGAACCCTCGGCTTGTATTGTGTGGTACATGTAATTGTGCTACGTGACACATCGAAATGTTATTTACTACTATCAACTTTAATGTATGAGTAGCTAAGGCTGCTTGCGTATAGCTTGGGGTATGGGGCTCCAGTGGTATGTTAAAGCTCCCCAACCTTGTCGATGTAGTTCATCGACTGCTTAGCGTTGATTATTGCCACAAGTGAATTATTCACACATTTTGATTTACAAACTCCGAGCGCACACTTTTTACGCTTGATTATATGGCAACTTTATGGATAGCACCTTTTTTGCCTTTAGGAAATAAGTCAATTTCGTATGTGCTCATGAGTGAACTACTCTATGAAAAAAGAGAGCAAAATGTAATCATGCTTGTAAAAATTCTATATATTGTATCAATCTACATGAGAGATCTCATCAACGGAAGTTGTTTTTGATGCATTGCTTTGATACACAAATGGTCCTAAATTCCCAAGGAATTTACATTGGTTGTAGTATGCAACGAGTTTATGGATGCATAAAGGCAGTAGAACCTAAAACATGAAGAATTTACTACGTTTATATGATATTTTTGAAACCAAGTTTATGTGTTATACGTGCTGAATAAAAGATAAAGAGATTTTTAAGATGAACATGTGAACAAGAGAACCGTTCGTCGATTAGGCTCACATTTACACCTACTACTATGTGTCACATTTATGATGGGTAGACGGTTGAAGTGCTGGATGTACATACTCAATTACAATGTTTACTATATATGCGTTTGTTGGTCATCTCATAGGTATTTTTGCTCATGGCAGTCCTATCAGAGTGTTATGATACGATGGGAATTTTAATGTCATGAGATATCACGCTGCTAATAGCGAGTAACCCAAGAGATAGAACAATCAATCTAGGCTATGACAGCATCCGTATCACGATATGGATTAAAAATAGTCCCGCTATAAGAGAAACACATATCACAATCCCTCCAGCCACTTTTTTTTAAATCGGAGTGCCTGTAATGTAAAGCACCTTGATTTTCTACTCTCTTCTATTAAATGTATTTGTTTGGGTAATTACTCTGAACACTGCTCCCTACAGAGCCTGCTTAGATTCCCATGATTTTCTAATAATAATGACACTGTCGGATTTGATGATCCAATGTCACCCAGGGTGGTTCCTATGAAAAATTTCAATAGAGTTTTTGCACTTTGATTAACTCCTCACTATATGCTGTCCTCAAACGTTTTGTGTGTACGGATGTGAATAGGAGAGATCCTTAATGGGATCTATGGTAAATGGAGCTTATGAGACTATACTACTAATGGTAAAACCCATAGGGTGAATTCCATATATTTTCTTAGAGTTCATTGGGTTGGCTAAACATTTTAATTCAGTTGTAGGGAAATATGGCTGTATATGACGTTATACAAGGAGCTTTTTATGTTTATACAGTTTTAACTTTTTTTTTACAGTTTCAGCTAGGCAGGTTTCATGTTCATGTGTAGGTAGGGAACTACCGCTGCTGCCGCTGATGTTGTGACTTTTGTGACTATGAATAAAAGCAGGAGCACATAGCATAGTGTTGAGTTAACAAGTTGATAAACAAAATGGATTTTTGCGATTATTCATGTAAAAATCCAAACAGGATGAACAGGGCTCTCTCTACGACTCCTATGCTTCATGTGAGTCATGCCCAGGTAGGTAAGTCAAGTCTCATCGTCATTCTTGCTGAACCAAAAATATGTGACTAATGCTCATAAACAAGTATACAAAGATAGGTACAAATGGCAGTAGTAGTAGCAGTCTATGTAGAACTATACCAGCCTTTAAAGTCGTAGTGTTCCTCATCAGTTATTATTATTACATGAAATAAACATAGAAGACAGAGCAGAGAGAACATGGTCAACGGGAAGGTTTTTACCGGTAAGGAGAGGAGTACACGTCTCTTCTTGCACGTTTCGTTTCATCAACTTGACGCTCTGTCAGAAGTCAGGGAATATTCGCTTTGTAATGTTGCTGAAGTTTTGTGAACGACTTGATTTTCCTGAAAGATAAATTCACGTTTTTTAGCGTATATAAGTTTTTCTCTCAATTCTATGCATGTCTTTTCTGCTCGATGTCCTTTCCTTTTTTTCTGGTTGTCATCCTCAGGCTTCCTTAAGCACTGCATCTGTATAGGATGTACATATATACAAGTGTACTTACCTATGTATTTACTCTCCTCCTTTATTATCTACCTCTCTCATGCAAAAATTTGCTCAAGGAATTAAAACGGAAATGTCTAAGTGAAGCATGAGAAAAAAGGTTGAAGACACCATGAAAGCCTTGGAAAAATAAGGAGCATATTATATGTATTTAGTGTACGGACTTTACGCGAGCAGTACTTAGTTAGTTAACATTAGTAGCCAAAATTTCGTCCTCATTAGTGTGAATCCTACGGATGCTACTTATACTTATACACCCATATGTAGCTTATTACTATAAATACACAAAAGGTATACACAGCATTTACCCTTGACAATAATCGTGCACTTTGTTAGCTTTTATTTCTATTATATAGTATACTTTTGAATAGCATTAAGTGAATAGTTTCCATTAGCAGGATATTATTACCATTCTTGTATAGTTACTTATGTGACTCGTACTGAGGTAACTTTATGGGAACTCGTGTAGTTTAAAGTGAAAAAAAGTACAAGAGTAAAACTGTGTAAAAGAACATGTCCTGTGTATATTTCAGGGACAATGATAGGAATTTTATTGTTACAAGGCGTATGAAGAGATGGGACTATGACTGTTGAAACATAAAGATCAGCCACCCATACAGAAGAATAGGCTAGGACATGAACGGTGTGTAACAATAAGAAGAAATCTATACTTTATGGGAATAGCGGGACTCTCTGTGAAAAATATCAGGGTTTCAGCCCCATTTCAGCTCCTATTACAATTACTCCCTTAATAATGATAAAACTTGTCGCAGAATTTTTCCTCTTCTTCCACTTTGAATGTGTGTATGTAAAGCAAAGGAGCTCTGCTTTCTTTTTTAACCAAGAAATCCAGTTTAAAAACTGATTGACTCCCTTCCGTTAACACATGCAATGGTAATATGTCTAAAATAATAATAATTGTGCTATAGAAACATGCAATAGTCATTTTAAACCAGATCTTAACTTCTCATTATCATGTGCCTTTTATGTAGCATCTTCTTCGCTAATACAATTGATTTTGTAAGGTCGAGGTCGTTGTCGGTATCAGATTGCTACGTATGGGCTTGTTCCTCACACAATCAGTCGAGATATGTATGTATTTCAGTTATTGACCAGAATCATTTTTTCCCTGTATCTTATAAATATAGTCCACCTACCTTGTTGGTATGGGAGATACACCCAGTTAATTCATTGTAATTAATAGTAATTGGTTCGTGTTGTGGGAAACGCTAGGCTATCGGCAAATGTCTATGTACTACTTCTCTGTAGTACTTAATGGTATTTAAAACTAAGTCATTAACAAAAGTATCTCGCGTGTGCGTGTCTTTCTTTCATTTTTGAACTTGCTGACTTGTGCTAACAATTATGATATATTATTATTATTATTGTAAAACAATAATAGTAGAAACTATTCGGCTAATTAAGTTTGGGCGTAAGAAATAACAGGGAATCTGAAGCGTATGCATCGGAACAATAACCAGTGCTTATATTGAGAGGGAGGATACTAAAATGCATGTAATTAAGCAAAGGAATCAGAACTTTAGTTTTTCAAGATTTTTTTTAAATACACAAGTTTCACATTTGAAATGTATGTGTAGTAAGTAGACTAACAATAAGTTTTTTCCTATTGCTCCAATTGTAGGAGCAAAGGCCGTTTATTATGTAGTATATAGTGCAGAATGTTTTCAAGTTTGAAAGTGAATTTCCTATCTTATCTGATTGGATGAGCTACTGTGTTATGTGAATTGATGCTTTGGATGAGAGTTTGTAATTTCAGCATATTGTACCATTCATATTGGTTTTGTATTGTACTTGAAGGGTATATAAAGTTAGGTGATTAGGTGCATATATGGTACGTGTACTTTTGTTCATTGAAGTGCTTATGGGTAGTTTTTGAAGGAGAGCCTTGTTATTATTGGCATGGTTGAGTGAAATTAAAGGCAAATGTGTGTGTATGTATGGATATATATAAGAAAATGCATAGATTGTTTGGCATGTTGTTTATTTTTCACTGCGTGTAAATATATGAATGGTGATGATTCCTTTGTATTGTTGGTGGTGGGTGAATGTCTTTTAGCACATGTTTATAAAAAGGAGTGAATGAGGTGGCTTTTCGTACTAGTGCAATTTAACTATTGCTTTTTGTCGGTACTGTAGTCAACAAGTGCAAGTGTGGGTAGGCTTGAGAACTTTTTTTCTTCACCCATAATATGATTGTTACGAAGACGAGAGGATGAAAGAAATTAAAGGCGATTCTCCCATAAGCAATTTAACTTTGGTTTTTTGTTCCTGACTATATAGTATATAGATGGTCTTGTGTATTACAAAAAAAGGTTTCGAAAAGTCATGTGAAGTTTCGTGCTCGCAAGATTCTCTCATGTTTAAGCATTATTTTTCTGATTGTAAGAAGGAAAAAAAAGGAAATTGTTCACAATCAAAAGGATTGCAAATTTTAAATGTAGCATTGTAGAAAATGTTGTTAGTTAATAAATGTTACCTAATTTGTACAAATCATTTTTCTTATTTTGAAGGTCCGGAATTACTGAAGAAGTGCCCAAGATGTGCCTTAAGGAGGAATAATAGGAGCCACTGGTCTTTGGAAATAATGACTTGGGCTCTATTTTTACTCGTAATCACATCCGTCCAAATTATCTCAGGAGAGTCAACAAAGACTTTAGTACCGTCCAATGCAGAGTTCATAAATGGACTAGCAGCCTCTATAAGGAGAATACATTCCTCGCAGTTAGCTACCATTAGTACGAATGATCCCTTCGAACTCCAATTCAGGACAGCCTGTCCTTCTAGTAATCTCATCTATAATGTAAGTCATTCCTTTTATGTGGATACTTTAAAGACATTCGTAACTCTTACGTCCTTTTCTTAACGAATTATTAAAGGGGAAGCGTTTCGCAATAAGAGAAACATTTCCACGAAAATTATTTGTAGCAGTTGGGCTTCGTAGGCTTGAGCATGAAATGAACATATGCAAGCCCATGCTGTCGAATACATAAATAGGTTATGGTACTAATCTTATGCATTCGTAATGTTGTGGAAATTATACGGGTCCAGAGGAATTGGACTTCCGTAACTTCATTTGTACATGCATTATTTATGGCTTCTTACCTTAGTAGGGGTAGGGACATTGCCATAAACTTGCGTTGTTGTACTGTACAGTAAAAACTACCATGCAAAATTCTCTTCTAACTTTTTTAGTACAGTCACGTGTGTGACAAAAAAGGGGGATTTATATCGTAAATTAATGGAACCTTTCAGGTTTCCCTATCAAGCCTTATATCCTTCACGTGTGTGTGGTAATAATTTTGTCATAAAAAAGTAGTAGTCAAAAATACCATATATGTATACTTCTCCCGCGAAATCATTTATCCAGTGAGACAAGAATTTTTATTGAGGTTGCTAGGGAAAATTACATGTTTATTATAGTTGGGTTTTAAGTACTGCAAATCTTCAAGACCTATACTATTTTCGGAGTAAGTACTTAAACCAAATCGACGTTCTGCAACGATTTTCCTCAAGGTTACAGTAATACAAATAATTGTGCATATATGCACTGTATAGGCAAAAGCACTAACTACTACTACTGTTTACTTTTAAGTATGTATGTGGTTAAAAGATTGGTTAAATTAATGTATTCAAGCATCCATAACTTTTTCTTGATGGTTTTATCAATTTCCAACGTTCAACATTTTTACTCTTCCTTCACAGTTTTCTGCTTGGTTTAGTAAATCCTATAGCGTAAAAGTACATAGATGTTAATAAATGTGAAGAGATTATAGTGGATACACCACAATAAAAAACGAAATCTATTGGCGGGCTAGGTGGTCGAAAGTTATTGTATAAATTTTCTTTTTAAAAAGTTTTCCACTAAAAATATGGAGCCTAGAGCGAAAGAGAGATTAAAATTATAATCAATTTATATGAAAGGAGCTCTAACTAAAAATATGCACACGAAAATTCCGACAATAATCACACCTATTCTAATTTAACTCACGTGCCTCTCTTCTTATTGTGATGTAGAGCAGAGTTACACTTGAAAGATGATTAATTCACGATTTTTTCTTCACCTCTATCCTCACACCTAGGCTATAAAATGTGTAGTAGTAGTAAATAGTAGGAAGTGACACAGTGAAAGAAGCAGAGGAGATGAGATGACAGGAGTCGGAGTCGAGGGAGAAAAAAACTAGGATAATAGTAAAATAATGAAAATAAATGATGCTATTTGATTTTAAAACTCTCTTTTACTAGAAATTCATCGTGATTGGTTAGTCGTGCCTTGTTTGGTGTGGAAACTCAAGTCATTTGTCACTCATGTATTTCTCTGTGTAGGTTCTGTAGGTCTAATCTCAAAACTTCTTGTAAAGGTGGTTGCGACAGGCGAGAGGGTAATTTGTTCGCATTTAACGGATTGAATACGAGGATATGATTTTTCAGAGTGATATGATAGGACACAAGAAAATATTTCATTACATTCCCATGTACATATAGATACTTTTCTTCGTATGTATTATATACGAGGTAGTTGAGTTAGTTAGTGTCGAATGTGTGTCTATAGTTCAACCTTATTAAAGTGTAATAGTTGATTTTGAAAATACATACATTTTAAAGTTCCATATAGCTCATCGTGTACTGAATAGTCATAATAATAAATGCAAAGGGTGATGATGATGATAGTTTAATGGTGCTATTATATTCACATAGTTTCTTTTTCCTTTAAGTATATTGGAAAGTTCTTCCAGCTCTAAACATCCTTCGAGATTGGGAAATGTATCGAGACTCCGCAATAATAACAACAACCATTCATTTCCTTTATGCATAAACATCTATTAATTACTAGTTAAGTGTGGATAAGAGATTGAATCCATTGCATGACGAAGTTTCAAGTTTTTATCGCCTTTAAGTGTTTAAAAGATACTTAAAGCTAGCTTAAAGACTACCCTTTAAAATCGGGGTCCTGTAAGTATTTACCTGGACTTATTGATACGGTTTATTAGTATGATTTTTGTAGATCTCAAATAGGTTTATGTGATTCAAGTTTTTCCTTTAAATATATATCAAAAGGGAAATATTGCAGGTTTTATATCGACACGAATATAATAATTATATGTTGTAAAGAAAGTTCTCTTAAATGGGGTCGTCATATAAACATCCAAGTAGGGAAAATAAAGGTTCTTTTTTTCTGAAGGAAACCCCATTTATTCACATGGAGTTACCCACAGTAAGTTGCGCTA
>JAQFXU010004658.1:0-13065 GCA_034693705.1 Spatulosminthurus flaviceps | reverse complement strand
TCCAAATATTTAAGTGTTGCGTGATGCTGTACATAATTCGCATATAAAAAACTTGCTCACACTTAAAAGGTATAGTATATATTAATTACTGCCTTGGAGCTATAAAATAATAATTGCACATCAGGTTGTCGAATTTCTTCTCTGAGATGATATATCAAATGTATGCGTAAGTTCACTTTCATATTTTTTTTAAGTTTTAAATACCCGTGCAGATTTTTTCTTTCCAGAGATGCGTCAGAAGTCGTTTATGGCTTTATGGGTACAAAATGGAGCGGGGCTGGGAAAGAAAGCTCCAGTCAGAATAAGTGTATCTTGGAGTGAGAAAGAGTCTGACAAATATTATACTTTATTAAGTGAAATATTATAGTGTTGTTCATAAAATTCAAAGTGATTTTACAAGTTATCAAAATGATGTCTTACGCACAAAAATCTTTATTGTTTTACATCCTTGGATCGTCTTTTTTGAGCTTGGTTCTCGGATTAGCCATACAAAATGAGAGTAAACCGGTAATTTGTTATGCATCAATCAAAATTTCAGATTCGCTTTTATCGGAAAAAGATGGCCGATATTCGTGAAAAAAAGTGTAAAAAGTTAAAATAGTTAATTTAGCAACAACAATAATTCTTTCGTCTCAGGAAACGGGGCGGGAAACTAAAATTCTCAAAGGGGAAGAATCCACGGAGAAGAAAATCAAATTTATATGGTACCACAGCGGCTATGACTACGAAGATCGACCAAGTAAAGGCTCAAGCCTAAAAAAACTCCTATCATGTAAAAATTGAACAACAAATTTTAAGAATATATGTTTAAGTATTTTAAAAAATTCTTAACAGTTATTGTAATGGAATGGGGCAAATATGACATTCGTGGATTGGCTGAAAAAGGTGGAGAAGAAGTTGTCAAACTTGAGAAAGGTGTGGACAAATTCCTGGAATTGATCAAAATGGGATTTTTAAATAAAAAATCCAATGACTCCACTGAATCATCCGAATCGGATAATATGGCTGTTGGAATCGTTGATTTTGAGGGCTTAAATCTCCGTCAAATTGCTACTCCAGCAAGTGAGTCATTTTTCATTGGATTTTTTTGCCAATACAATTATAAGGTGTAAAATGTATTCCATTTTAATGCAAATTTTAATGGCAATTTGTTTATCTACCATTTTTAATAATTGGAATACGTGGTTAAGTAATGAATCAAATTAATTTATTGCCGAGCTTTCGGTTGCAAGCAGTGACCTTCCTCAAGGCTAAAATCTGACTGAAGCTAAAATCGTGAATTATTGTATATTTTAAAGAATTGTAATAATTCTAAAATAATTATTATTATTGGCTATTTTTCTAAAATTAAAATATTATTCCAATTGCTTTGGAATAATCTTCTTCCATGCGTTGCTTAGAACTAAACCTTTTGTGACGTTCAGCACCTCCTTGTCTGATTGTTGGATGACAAGTCCTTCCTTCATTAGTCGAATGAAATGATTATTTTCATGGATGACTATTTTTGCATCATCCCATCCCATGTCATGTCCTCTTTTTCTTATGACGTGCCTTTCTATGGCTGACTTTTGGTATTCTCTTCTTCGAACATTATCCTTGTACTCTGTTAATCTTAAATCTAATTCTCTGTATGTTTCTCCAACATAAATGTTTTTTATACAACATAAATGGCAAATTGTTTCATTTTGAGCGAAAGAATAATTATATGGATTCAAAATCAAAATCCAATATATGTAGTTTCAATAGAATCTAACTTTTTGTTTATTATTTTTCTTTTGAAGGTATGTCACTATTTGTGAGGAACTTGGGAAAGTTAGAAAGAGTCTATGAGCAATTCGCTTACGCCTTCCTCGTTAATTGTAAGTGTGTGTTCAAATTCTTAAAAAATTTCAGTACTAAAACAAGTAATTAAAAGTTTCCAGCAAATATTTAAACTTTTACAAAAAAATTCAAAGCAAAGACCTTAATATTTAATTTCTTTTTGTAGCGAATCCATTGGTCGACCAAGTTATAAACCTCGCAAAACCTTACATGGGCAAATTTTTAGAGCGTTCCGAAGTTTATGGCACAATCTCCCGTCGTTGGATACCCAAGGTTCTAAGGAAGATCCCAAGGAGTCAGTTGCATCCAGCTTATGGGGGGACCAAGGATTTCCGACCCGTTGGGGTTTATAATTTATTTTAAAACAATTATTGAGGTTTTGCTTCCTTTGACAATAATAATACCAATGCAATTTTTATATCCCTCTAACTAACGACATACCAAATATCCAGCGTCCGGATGTCCAAAATTTGAATGGACAGTTCCGGGGACCCTATGAAATACAAATATCCAACCAATGCTAATTTTGTAAATTATTTATAACCTTATTTGCCTTTACATAACAATATAATAATATAATACAAAAGTAGTACAACATAAATTCCTTTGCTTATAAATATTATTCGTATCAAAATTTTCAGTCACAAGAGCCAGGTATAGCATCGTTGAAAATTCCCCTTCGGCAGAAACTACATATATGCAGAAAAACATAATCCTTCACGATTTTTACCCGGCCAAATTCATGTAAAATCTACGTCCGTTAATATTCTTCCTTAGCTGTTAAAATTTTCATAGCTCCCGAAAGATTTTATTGATTCAAATTGAGGAAGGAAAAAATCAAATTTCCCCATGACTCTACACATAATAATGAGTCTTCAATGTCTCTCTCTCTCTCTCTCTTCATTTAAGTAGCTCAGTAGTTCCTTAAAAATACTAGACAAATTTCTAGCAAAACAGTTTTAAAAACCCCACCAAATTAAGGATAAACCGCAGTCATGAAAGTATTCAACGTTAAATGTCAATAATAAAATTCTAAGGAAAAATATTTTGTAGCTTCGACGTAAGAAACGACCTTAAAAAGTAGACAAATTTCTTGTAAATCTATAACCACAGCCATCTCAATGTAGACAAAAAACCATCCTCACGAACATTTCTCAATCAAGCAAATCAATTTTTATAAGGAAATTTTAACCACAATAATAAAATCTTTTGACTTATTTTTTTCTCCTTAATTACTCCATCACCACAGCCACGCCTTTTAATTACGAACGTGACATTACTATAGCGTATAGACACAATCCAAGTAAATTATTATAGCGTGACAATAATTTCAATAAAATAATTATAACATTTTCCATCAAAATTTGAGTATTTCCTCTTGACAAGATATTTTTTTATGTGGCGAAGAATAAGGCAAAAGGGATTTCCAGAGGAATAAATAAAAAATTTATGAATTTATTATTAAAGGATTCCGGTATATTGACATTTTTATCCCCAAACACTCATTTGTATATTACTTTAGCGTATCTAATTTCTTCAGTATATTATGCACGCCAAATCCCTGTCTCGACTACAAAACTACCTATTGAGATATTGCAAGGACAACTATCCCATGTTTTTTCCCACAATCTGCTTCGCTATACAAAATACAACCTTACATATGAAGCACACGAGCAAAATGAAGGAACGAGTTATATTTTTTCTTCTTCTTCATTTTACAACTTGTAACAACTTTTGCCACACGGCGCTCTTCCTCCTTTGAATAATTTCCTCGTACGATATCATATCATCACATTTAATTCTCTATAGATACAGTAAACTTCCTATAAAATCTTTCGTTACTAAAAATACCCTTTGCACATTTCCTACATACACAATACTAATAATAGACTGTCAATCTCTTTAGCCATAATGAATTTATGTAGAGGGAAAATATCCATGAGATTTCTCATTTATTCAAGATGAGATTTTTACACTCAATAATTAAGACAACTTCCTACATAAAATTCCTCCTATACTTCGGCTTCTTCTACATGGTAGAAATTCTTATGGTTAACCACACTCCAAATTTGAAGGTCTATAGGATAATTCTCATACTTTATATACAATAGCTAAGTGTAGAATGTTCATACAAAAGAGTAAAGCAGGAAACCTCAATTAGTAAGTTATAGGGTGGTGGGTAAATTATTATTGTAAATTATTGTTGTTAGGAAGAACATCCGATAAAAATTTTTGTTTACTTGTTATTTTTATTTTCAAAGGATTTTTTCTGAGTGTGGAGTCGGCTCATTATAAACGTTTGACTTCTGCTGGAGACTTTCCAGTCGCTTTTGGGCAGTTGAAGAGCAAATATTTGCAAGTTCCTTTTGATAGAAGAGTCTTTTCTTATTTTTTGTAGTAGGAATATTCTTATTATAAGGAGCTTCAATATGGCTAATACCTTGACTTACATTTTAATCGCTTCTGGTCTTTTTGGACTTGTCCTTTCGGCTGCTACGATTCGTGAGGAGAGCCCAAAGGTAGATTTTTTTAACATTAGATGAACACATAATTTAACAAAACAATTGGTGCAATTAAATGAGCAAACAATTTTGGAGTCCGCTCATTTAATTGGAAGTTTCATTTTTTATTAATTATTTGGATTTTTTACGAATTTTTTAGCAATCATCCCACAGGGGCAATGTGCTACTCTCAGGGAAAGATCTGGCGGGAAAAGTTATAAAATTCCCGTACTACGTTAGTGGCTATGATTATGATGGTCATCCAGGTAAATAAGAATATTTCTATAATTAATTAAATTTAAAATATTAAGCAAGAAAAGTGTGGTAAAAATTCCTGTGAGTTCGTGTGCTAATTTAATTTAAATGTCAGTGTGAGTGCAAATATTCGCACCCTTTGTTCCTGTGCGAGGGACGCGAATTAAAATATCATTCGAAGCTAAATTATTCAACGTGAATTAAATTACATGAATAAAATTGTATTTTTTATTAATTTTTAATTAATAATTACCTTGCTTTTTTGTATGGATACCCAGTTATTGTCATGGAATGGGGCCGTTGGGACATAAGGACATTGGCGGAAAACGGCGGGGAAGATTTGAAAAATTTTGAGACCAGTGCGGATCATTTTATTGAGTTGATCAAGAATGGATATTTCAATAAGAAGAGGAGTAATAACGAATCCGATTATGATATTGATGAGGATGGTGGTGTCGTGGCTTTGATTGATTTTGATGGACTGAACCTTCGTCAAATTGGAACTGCCCAGAGTAAGTTATTATAATTTAATTCAATTGATCTTCTGTATAACTTTAAGTCTTAATTCTGCATTTATTTTGTAAATTCAATTTCAATGATAAGTAATTCTTGCTATTTTAAGGTATGGAGCTTCTTTTGAGGAATTTCGCCAAATTGGAGAAGGTCCATGGTCAATTCGCTTATGGATTCATTGTTAACGGTAATAGATGTGATGTATTTGACGATATTAGTGTTGAAAAATTGTTTGAAATGAATAATTGGTTACAAATTCATTCTTGTTATGTTCACGTGTAGCAAATCCCTTGGTACATCAAGTGATTAACCTCGCAAGACCCTTCATGGCCAAGTATTTGGAGCGTACTGAAGTTTTTGGAACGAACCCCCGAAAATTTATCCCTGAGATCCTTAAGAAGATCCCACGGAGCCAGTTACATTCGGCGTATGGTGGGACTAAGGATTTCCGACCTGTTGCTGTTTATAGTTTGGTTTAATTAGAACATATAAAGTATAATTAATAATTATTATTATTATCTATTTGTTGAGTAAGTGCCTGTAAGTTCACATAGAGTTTAAGTAGCACTGTAGAACAGTGGTGGTTCCTGTACCGTAGTAGCCACAAATGAGGAAGTGTCTCCTTAATTTATGTGTGTATTTATAGTCGTCCACTGACCCTCATATACTTATTATTGTTTGTTATATGTACCTGTTTTTTAAAATTGTCATATTATTTTAAGATTAATATTAATATTCTCGAACAAGTTATTTCTGACCCTGAGCTTTGTAATAATGCGTGTACTCATATCTGATATACAAACAAATGTTGTATTAGTGTGCTCTGCACATTTTGCTTGAGTATCTTATTAACTAAAAAGGAAGGAGTGATGATGATGGTCGGAGTCCGTAAATATGTATATGAAATGTAAAGCAGCAGACTGCCGTGTTTTATAAAAACTGAAACTGAAACCACCATCTTATTTACTAAAAAGGAAGAAGGAGTGATGATGGCAGTAGAATCCGCATCGCGGATGGCTTATTTTCTAGTAGCATAATAATAGTTGTCAAGCATGAGCCGACCAACCTGTTAATTGCGATGTTCTATTAGATATTAATAAACTTGTCTCAGGTATTCCATAACAAATTACCAAAGCATAATTTTTATGCATTGACTATACGCACTTCAAATGTCCTATCCCTTACTTGAACTTTAGTGCTACTTCTTTGAGTCCCGCGTATAATTGATCAATTTCAATGGAATTTTGGTCCATGAGTTTGGGGGTCTTTTCATGCTTGCAAAAATTGTCCTTAATTTCATATATTATTATAAGTAACTATGTTTTTATTAACCCTGAATTTAGCATTGAAATAATGTGGTAAAAATTAATGTACATCTAATTACATATAAAAATAATAAATTATTATTATTATTATTATTAGTTACATTTAAGATCTAAAATACTGTTACAATAGTCCTAATGCAATTAACAATGCTCTTGCCCAAAAATAGTGTTCACGGGATAAGTGACACATTCACACATTTTATAATAGTTATATTTATTATTTTGATGTGTGTAAAGTAATGCAGTTGAAAGTTATGCAAGTAAAAAAAAATATAATCTAGAGACGGTAAAATGCGTATATAAAAATACATAGTCAGGTATAGAAGAATCCTGAGTTTACAAAATTAGTCATCACATTTTATAGTATATAGCAACCCAATTTGGATTGCACCTAGTATGGTAAATCCTAAGCCTCCCATTAATTGTTGTTATCTTCAACCAAAGTATACGAATAATGTACTTTCTTTGCCCGGAATTTGCTGTAGGAGTTGTCAAAACGGAGGGTACCTAAATAATAAATTTATATTTAAAAATACATTTATGTACATTACCATAGGGAGATAGAAATGATGGGGAAAATATTTTCTTACAAGCTCCCGTCTGAGAAACAACATATGTGCCCTTTTGCACACATAAATGTGCATCAGCTCTCCGGCAAGAAAATATCTCTTTATTTCCCTCTAAGAAACTAAAGCCAATGTCATAGTCTTCACATTTAAAATTCCAGCTAAAAAAAATTAAAACAAAAAATAAACATTAATAACTTATTCTCACGAATAAAAAAGAAATTTTTATATTGAATTAAATTATATTTAGGAATTTACTTCAATCGAACTCCAGCTTTTGACACATTAATCTCCACCACTGCAGTTTGCCCCGCAGGAATCATCAGACTTGAAAAAGAATCCTCCGGAAGTGCCACACCCCGCTTTAGCCATTTAATTCCTAAGTCAACGGTGTACTATATATGTGTGCATAGTAAAAAAAATTATTTTCCATCTTATTAAATGCACATCTAAACAAAATAAATATTTAACAATTTCAAAAAAATTACATTCGGGCAAGAGCAATTGGAGCCCCCATACTCGGAAGGAAGCTCGTCTGGATCGATATTTTCCAGCAAAGATGCTCTCCATTCTGCAGCGTTGGAGCCAAAAACTTTCACTTTCGAAAGAGTATGCCCAGTGAGTATGGGTTTGAAGAAGGCAAAGAGTACTTCAAATATTTTTGGGGCTATAAGATATACAAACATACGAACGTAAACATAAGCTTAGTATTTTAGCATTGCATGGATTACAAATTTCAAAGACACAACTTTTGCAAAGGCCTGTGTGCGTGTTTATAAGTATAACTTTACCATTAACAACATAAGCAGCTTTCAAAGTCTCAGGGTAATTTGCTTCGAAAATCTTCATCACATTGAGTTCTGCAGCAATTTCTATACAAGGAATGAGAAATTTATGCATGGATTAAATACTAAGTTGAATTAAAAAGTATCCAAAGGGGAATAAAAATTATTAGCTTTGAAATATTTAATAAGGGATTGAGCTCTAAATATTGACAGATGTTGGGCCCGCGGATGTTTCTGACTAGGATATTTTTGTTGGCGTAAGCTTTCATACTTTCTCTGCAGAACATTTGCTTCATGGAAAAACCTTCCATGTCGTAAATAAGGACAAACTGAGTAATTGGTTCCTTTCTCCCGAGGCTGTCTTGCCGCATAAGAGCTGTTCCTTGCTCAAGGAATTGGATCCAGAATTTGACAAAGTCAGCTGCGTAGCCTTTCTCCACTATTTGACGTAATTCCCACTTGCCGTAGGGTTGGAGACAAACTGTGTAAGGAAATTACATAAAATAGAATATTTGCACAAATGTTACCACGGGAACGGTCACCTTAATAAACATACACGTGTTATGTTTTGCGAAACGGAATATTAATATGAATTTCATTTCTGTTTCTCTCTATTCAATTCTCAGACTGACGTCCTCAGTATTTGTACTGTAGGAAAGGAAAAGTTTCAGAGATGTGACCAAATTTATATAAACAGTTGAGACTTTTGTACTCAAGTTTTTCATGGATTCTACTTTGATCGCAGTGAGTGACTTATGATGTAAATCGATGGGGTACAACATTTGATGAATCGGTCGTTAACGATAAAGTTGTTATCATGTTGAACGAAATTTGATAAATGGTAACAAAATTTTGGTATATTTGAGCAGAATTTAGAGAAATTTTAGCAAATCTTTGATCAATTTTGATAAAATTTTTGCCAATTTAAAAAAAACTTTGACCAATTTTAATACAATTTTTGCCAATTTAAAAAAAACTTTGATTAATTTTATTAAATTTATAAAAAATTTTGATCCAACTTTTGACCAATTTACCCAATTTTTTTAACAATTTGCCCAAATTTGGGACCAACTTGTCCAAATTTGCAACCAACTTGTCCAAATTTGCCACCAACTTGTCCAAATTTGCGACCAACTTGTCCAAATTTTTGACCAACTTGTCCAAAATGTGAGCCTGTTTTCAAGTTTGAGCGGATCTGGCCAAAATTTTAATCGACGCAAACAACATTTTGGCCAAATTGTAACACCAACATTTCTAGTGACGTCACCAATGTTAATGATAAAACAAGTTCAAATCCTCCACTTACCAACACATCCGTCCTTATCTGCCCCAGAGCATCTCACCGGAATTGCATCTCTCACAATCACCGGAGCTTCCCAAGCCTTTAGAATTGAGTCTACCTTATTGTCCAGCCGCCACTTCATCGCCTGCCACAATATAAAAATCACATTAAAATATCCCCATTCTCCTCACTTTATAATTACTAATAATATTAGCCTCTCTCAATGCTAAAAGCAATAAAAATAATCACGTATAATTCCATAATAACACCATATTTTTTGTATACTCTTGTATACATCACTAAATAACTTCCACGGAAATGGAAGTCAGTAATTTATGCAACACAGCATACAAAAGTAAAGGAAAAATTATAGGGAGCTTAAGCCAAGAAAAAAGTTACCTTCCGCAGCATTTCCTCCGCCTTGTCAACATTTAACTCTCGAGCTGAAAGATACAAATTGGACATAATAAAATTATATGTTGTTATTCCCCTCACTAATTTTTTACAACTCTCTTGAGGAAACTCAAAGGTTTTTTTATACCCTCAAACTTAATTCCTTAAGAGGAAGACATTTTTTAATGCTAGAAAAAAATCCCCGTACTTACTAATAATTTATTGAATGCCAAAGCCACAAAATACCTGAGCTTGTAAATTTTGTATCTATAGAAGCAAGGGGAAAAATACAAGTCTCATCGGTTTAGACCCAAAGAGAATTATGGTCATTAAAAAGTCAAGTTACGTTTCAAGCACAAAGACGTTACTTTTTACTATCACTCTCATCATCGTGACTGTGACTCCGTTGAAGAACAAGTAAAAATGCCAAGGTGAGGAGCAACGATATAAATTTGCATATTGCACATAACTCATAATAATATCTAAATGAAAACGCACCCTAAAGCCTCAAATGGTTTGGGCCCTCACACCAAAAAATAGGCAGCATCAAAATTGACTATATATTGATGTTACTATATTCCATTTTTTGGCAATCAAAATGCATGTGCCAGTTTTTTATAATTATTACGTAAGATAATATATTACACACATAATATAATGTAAGTTCAAATACCTCGTAACCAGCGGAGCATGGAAAGATCATGTTTTTGGTAGCTGTCCAAGTTGTCCAGAAGGTCAGGGATTTTAGCGCGGAGCTATAATTTTCATAAGAGTTCATTTAACCTAAATGAATTTTAAATAGTTTTTGGTGGAGTAATTTAAGGCTTAAATGACATTAAAA
Source organism: Spatulosminthurus flaviceps (assembly GCA_034693705.1). NCBI lineage: Eukaryota > Metazoa > Arthropoda > Collembola > Symphypleona > Sminthuridae > Spatulosminthurus > Spatulosminthurus flaviceps. The sequence goes on along the minus strand of JAQFXU010004658.1, from coordinate 2,783 downwards.
TTTTAGTCAACGTTGCCCCAATACTTTGGAAATTTGTGCATGTATTTCATTTTCTCGCGGGGCGGGTCAGCCCAAATTCTGGATTTTCCCATTTATTAGTCAGCTAGCACAACCTTATTTTGTGTTCTTCTCTTGTAAAATTCATGGAACTTATGCAACGCATAAACTAAAATGTTACATGCTAAATTTTCATCTTCAAAATTATAAATTTTTGCGAAATTTTGACCTAGTAAGAGGCAATTTTGGTACGTTATAGCCGAATTATGTCAAAATTGAACCAAATTTTGTCAAATTTTAATCACATTTTGACCAAACCAAATAAATTTTGCAAAAATTTAAGACGGTTGACGGTTTTTTCAAATTTGATGCAAATTTTGTGAAATTGGAACCAAATGTTGTCAAATTTGAGCCAAATTTTGTGAAATTGGAACCAAATTTTGTCAAATTTGAGCCAAATTTTGTGAAATTGGAACCAAATTTTGTCAAATTTGAGCCAAATTTAAACCCAATTTTGTCAAATTTGAATGTTATTGTCCAAATTGAATAAATTTGGACGTCAAATTTGGACCAGATTTTGTTTAAATTTGAACCAAATTTGTCAAATCAAACCGAAACTTTGACAAATTAAATCAAAATGTTGTCCGAAATAAAAAGCACGAGAGAGAGACCAACTCTATGCATTTGTATACCCCACATTTTGTCTGGCATTATCGAAATAACACCCATTTCAATCTAATTTGAGACCACATAATATGGAATCAAGTTCGAGTAAAAATCCCATTTTAACCTTCTCCCAAATTTCAATCCACCCTAATCCAAATTTCTTTCCTCCTCACAGAAAACTTTGACCATTTTCCCAGAATTTGACCCACTTCCACAATTATTGGAAATTTAACCCCTTCTACATAATCCCCCGTTTGACCACTTCAGTCAAATCTTCCGCATTGCCCTCAAATTCCTCACAATAATCTCACATCTTTCAATATACAAAAGCAACACATGGAAAATACACAAATCACCCAAACTTACCAATTTTAGAGCCTCACGTTCTGCCCCAGTGATATTAGCCATGATTCCAATCTTCCGAGAAAAACTCACACGCACAAAAACAACTTTTTTCAAAATAAAAACTCTTTGAACTCTTTCCTTCAATCTTTAAGACTAAAAAAAATTTACTAAAAAAATCCCAAACCGTCCGTCACTTGAGCCTGAAGATAAGCTACTGTGAACTAAATTGATTGGAAGATCCTTATACGTACACGTCTTACCTCAGCTACATTCCATAAATTTCTTGAGCAAATAAACATGTGAACCCCAAGTTTATAAATCCCATGTAATGTGTAAATGTAAGGTAAAGTATATAAACACAGACGCACGGGGGTAAAATTATGTGACAGTTACAATTGCCATGGACTTTTATTCTCTATAAAAGCAAAAGAGTACGAGCTCAAGAGCAGGGAACAGTTATGTTTAATAATGGAATAAGGCTCTTCCCCAATTTCCCTCTCAATCCTCTGCTCTATACCCTTCAAAAGGCCAGACGGTAGAGACGTTTAATGAAAGTGCAGTTTTAGTACTGCAAAAGAAAAAGGATTTTCTTCGTATTTAGTTTCTGTGTTTTTGTATGTGCCAAAGGGAATTATTTGAGTTGTACATATTATAGAAGGGAGGGTAGATTTTATGTGGAGCTTTGGTGTAAAAAGACCCAACGGGTTATGAAAAGTGTTCCACTTTAATAATCCACTCACATGCACGTACACGGCACTATACATTGGGTATAACAACTATGTATACAAGTAGGTGGCTCAGTAGAACTTACAACACTTGATGCATCTACACCTTTAAATCTCATTTGTTTTTTTTAAAGTACAGTGTATGTCTCTATAATGTACGTCCTGTATATTAAACATTGTGGTCTATGGGGACACGAGATAAAGGTCTTGAGTCTTTGTAAATTGCAATTTATTATTATTGCCAGAGACACATATAATAACGCAATCTTCTCTACATCCCTTGGTAACCAATGAGCCAAACCGGTTGATATTTGTTTACCTCACATTTTTTTCTTCGTTGGATCATATGAATGAACTTCAAGTACTTTGTTCCAAATTGGACTAAATTATCGTTTCCGAAAAATGTGATTGTCACACTACTGTGACCTGGGATGATTCTAGCCTTATACTAATTATTTAAAATATATACATAGAAATACATGTAAGAGAAAATCATGTATTAATGTGCTCCTTACTTAGTGTACGAGCTGGGTCATTGTGTAGATGTCAAAAGTCACTGTATATAAAAGTCGGAAAACATTGAGGGAACTTTTAAGAAAATAAGGAGCTTTCGTATTGGCCAAATCTGGAAGGTGGGTCTGAAATTTGGGGCGAAATTATCAGAATTTCGGTTTAGGAACATCTTAAAACATATTGAGGTCACGTGGGCCTAAGTTTCGCTTCGATGATTTAAAATAATTGAGTTCACACCGTTCTAACTTAATTTCTTTTGGATCATTTAAAATGTAGGTCATATCGGTCTAGGTATTTCGGTTTTATGTGAGAAATATTCACTTGCGTAGGCCTATTAAAACTGCCCTAAGCTGATCACAAAGTAGTTGGGGTGTCTGTACGAGCCTCACTAAACACTGTTAAAACAGTTTTTTTCATTTGGCTTTTGGTGTGATTAAATGGTTACAAGTAGGGCACAAAATAGAATAATGATCACTTAATACAACATTTAATGACCGCACCCCCTACATTAAATCTAGAATCTGAATTATCATTTAA
>JAQFXU010004657.1:0-13066 GCA_034693705.1 Spatulosminthurus flaviceps | reverse complement strand
AATTTTACCTGAAATTTCAGGTGCGGGTCGGGTTCAGGTGCGGATCCCGATTTTTTGCTACCTGAGAGCAGCTCTGGGCTGAACTCAAACTTAATCCTCATTGAAATTCTGGAACAACTAAAAGGGAATCATTAAAATTTGATAAAATGAATCCAAGTGTACAACATATGGAAATTTCAAACAAGTTTACCAATTTGTATCAATTGCGTAATTTTTTTCTCCCATTTTTATTAAATCTTCCAAATTTAAGTGATCGCAAATAATTTTTATAGCTTGGATAATTTGCAATGGAATATATTGCACGGACGGAAATTTCAATTTTTTGACTTGGAATCTTTTCCTTTTACATATTATCATTGTGGATGTCCCCTAGCTTGAAAAAGCTTGCCGGGATTCTTATACATTGCGTCAAAAATGCATATTAAAAGGTGTGTGGGAATGGAGGTCTTGTGTAACAATAATCACCTTTCAGGAAAATTGCACATTTTAGATTAAACAAATAAATTTCAAGCAGAACATGAACCTCATCTTATTGCACCAAGCAAACGAGTAAATTAGGCCAAGTGCAATTGTATTTTGTTTATTTGTCTACGTTATTTCTTTCCTATTCGTTCCCTTTTTATTTCCGCCTATTTCTATACATTGAGTACTTCAAATTGGTAAAATATTTCTAAACCCTCCAGGGTATCATTAATTTCTAGAAAAGGAAAAATAGGAATTTTTAACGCAAAATGAAAATTGAGGGACCCTGAGCAGTGCATGAAAGGAAATACTCAAGTGACTGAAGCGTTAGGGTTCAAAAAAAATAATAAATTCCTAAAAATTTACTCACACAGAACTCACTTTTTCTTCCGTAACCGTAAATATTGTTACGGTACGGAAGAAACAACTCACATAGAAACCGTTTATTACCATTGAAAGGGGTAAGCATTATGCGATAGGTCTTTTCCCTTTTACGGAAGAAAAATTTTACGGTCACGGAAGAAACGGGTTCTATGTGAGTACAGCCTAGCAAGAAAATTTGAAAATTTTAAATCAGGTTAAATTTCTGTCTGGTGCGATGTGACTAAATAAAATAGCTATCATTTTTTTGTGTATATTTTGGAAACAAAACCATACATTCACTGACTAAATTTTTTCCTAGCCCTTCCAAGTATCCATTCTTATTCTATTGTGTGTAATAAATTACTGCATAAATCTAATTCATCCAACTATTGCACCAACTATTACCTCTTCAAGCACGAAAAACATTAAAAAATATTTGCTTAATAAATATTGAAGATTGAGCTCCATAAATATTTTGGGTGAATGAATTTTTTTTTAAAGTTCATTTTCTCCATAGTTCCTGGGTTGAAAGCTTACGGTGATCTTGAGCTATAAAAATTGTAGTGTTTGAGAACGACGCCGACTTAGGAATTTTCAATATCCACGTGGATCTATATGTAAGTTGAAATCGGCCCTTTTAACAGTAATTTATCACTAGTAAAATCTAGCCTTGACCATATGCATTAATGCCGAATTATGATGAGTTTTGACATTTGTATTGAAATAAAACCAAGTCAAAGATATCGCACAAGTCGGAATTAATACAGGTGATATTATATTTTCCATGCCAAAAGTTAAAAGGGCGTAGTCCAACTCAGTTTTTGTACAAACAAAAGCAGCGCCTGTGTTCCCTCACATATATTTTGCTAACATGGCTCAATCTTTGAAATCATCTTGAATTTTAAACGGAAAAAATTGTCATCCTTTAAAATGGTCATATCTCTGCAGACACCTTTCAAATTATCTTTTGTGTCTTTTCCAAATTTGCCTGGTAAATATTTGGAGTGGAAGGTTTAAGTCCCTAGAGCAAATATTATTTGACGAATAAAGAGAGTCACTGGGATTTCGCTGATGAGTTTGGGATTCCTGATTAAAATGATTTTGAAAACAATACGTTTTTGTTTGGAAATTTAAAAAAATTAGTCACATGCGATAAAAAGAAATTCTTTTGAGTAAGTTAGAAACAACTATTTGTGTGGAACATTTGAGTGGTTTTGAAAATTCCTTTTCCCGTCTGAAATTAATAATTATCCAATTAATACTTTCCTGTATAACTTTGATTCTGGATTTGTCATTCAACGCCCGTCTCGTCCTTCCGAAAATGCTAATTTCATTGCTGGAGTAACACGCTGATTTGTAAATTTTTAATTTAAATACTAGATCCATTAGTCAGAGGTGGACTCCTCACAAAATTGTTGTGTCATCTGAGAAACACACGGAATGTAGAGTGAATTAGTTCTCCATGTGTGACTAAAACGCAGAAGCCATTCCAAAATTTGGGAAAATAATGGGAAACAAAATAACAAAAAGCAACTCGGAAGTATATGATTTGATGATTTTTTTAATTTCTTAGGACTTTTCTTATGTGTTCCGAATTTATGTTTATTTAAGGTGATGTTGTTGTAACTATTTATTACGTCGCAGCGTGACGGCACTCATTAATTTATACGAAATATAGCCAGGTACACACTTCTAGCTGGCTGCGGTGTTATTCACGTTTACAACAGGAACGGAAATTCTATGTGTTAAAGATCAAGTCATAAAGCAAGACCCAGAGTAAAGGGGTAATTAATGCATGACATTTACTCATTCGATTTGGGGGGGGGGGCGGGTTATCCCGCCATCTTTTTAAATCTTACGTTCCCCCAAAGTATTACTTATAAGTTTTCACCAAGTCTCTAGCAATTTTTTAGAATTTGTTAAAACAAATTTTCGTTTGACCTTGTTCCAGTGTCTGGATTTTTTCATTACTTCCAAATAGGCAAATTCCATTTGTCTCAATCCGAGTCTTCTATTACATAGATTTATTAGATTCATAAATCTTTGAAAGCAATTCCGCCCACTCAGATTAGCTTCCGGCGGGAAATCTGGCTGCATAGGAATGCATAATTGATTGACATAAGCTTTGTTTGAATTGCAAAGAATTCAAACAAAATTATTTCGAACGCTAAATGTTTTTTTAACGGTGACCTGAGTGTTACTTCACGAAGGTTTCGGAGCGTTACTGTGAAATTCCGTACGGAAGTGAAATTGTAGTTTAGAATTTTCGCTTAGAACGTTCCGCTTTGGCTGTCATCATGAGGCCATATATTTCTAGGCTTAAATTTGAATTCATAGATTTTTGATAATTCGAAGCTAAAAAGAACAAATTTGGATTTTTCGGCGTATAATAGCAATTTTTTTCTTAATCGCATCAGGGTTCATTTCTGGAGGTCAGTATCCGTGGTAACATTCAATCGTCACGGTTTCGAAATAATTGCTGCTAGAGCTTTCCATTAAAATTCAAAATGTGCTTAAGGTTTGGTGAGTGAAATGTTTAATGGCGTAGAAATATGACAGTATAAGAACGTTTCTTACTTCCTAAAAAGAAGTGCAGCCCATGGGCACCAAAATGTATAACCCTAAATCGTACCTGAACGCAATATGTATTCGGGCAGGTTATTTTGGTAAATTTTTACATGGATAAATTTGATTATTCCTAATATGTTAAGAAATTTACCTGAAACTTGTTCTCGTTTCCCAATTTGTCCAACATTTTCAAGAATTATTTGGCCAAATTTTCTACTAAAAAATTAATTCTGTCAAAAAATTTCCCCAAAACTGTCAACTTAATCATAAATCATAGCGATAAGTATTCAATTTGTGACCCCAGTTTGGTATTTAACCTCCGGTGTTACAATGCATTATTTACCTTAGAAAGTATCTGAGAATCTGAGCACAGCTGAACAACATCCTACGATCTGCGTCACAGGTCAGAAAAATTCGGCACACACAAAATTAAAATAAAATTTACGTTTAGAATTAATTTTTTAATAATTTAAAAATAATGTTATGAAGGATGTTTGCAAGGGATTTTCAGGCCTTAAAATGAAAATGGTGAAATATATAGCACAACCAAAAAAATGTGCGTACTTTTTTACACAAAAACCCATTTTTACATTTAAAACATATGCAAGCATGCGACGGGGCCACAGACCGTTGTAAATGGAGTCTCTCCATTTAACCAATAGTAAGGAATTTGAACATTTGCCCAATTGTGGCCATTATGGTAGCAGTGGAGGGAAAATTTTTTTTCGTCAAGATGTAGTTGACCATGATGATCTCAAAAATTAATTTGAACCAAATTATACCATTGGTTCAATTTTGGTATTTTGATATCGACCTTGATGCTACTGAAAATAACAATATTCCAATCATTTTTTATATTTTGATGTAACGTATTTTTGGGATATAAAAGCAACGCTTCAAACCTGCCAAAATCATTCAACATCATTGAAGGACCAACAATAGCTGACTCTCTTACTGCAGCCAAGAATATTCAAGAACCTGACATTTCGGAGGAAGAACTATGAAAATGTATTCGTGAAATTATAGAATCAAACCGAGATATTTATCCGGAACTACAGCGTGTGATTCTAAAATACTACGATCCATCTTTTTTGGATGTACTTAAACATAAATCAGCTCCGGGGTTGGATGTGGCGGATTCCCTATCGGAAGAAAACATGGATCCATCGAGCGATTTGTTTTGGAAAAATCCTAAAGTTGTCACTTTCTCAAAAATTAAAATACGGTACAGTCGATCAAATGAAATTGGAAATTACGTTCATATTTTAAAGGAAAACGCTAAGCGCTTTCCACCTTCCAAGATTAGCTTCGCAATGTCAGATGTGCCGAAACCCAAGGTTAGACCAGAGGTTCACGCAGACAACAAGGTTTTTGTTACTTTTCTTAAGGAAAAAAAGCTGGACAGGAGTTTATGCTTGGATATTTGAATACTTGGCGCGGGCCCGTTATATCAGTTGGTCTGGGAAGTTTGAAAATGATTATTGCTACATTGGAGAATTTCTTCATAGAATGTACCATGCATTCATATCAAATTAAATAACACATTTTTTGGCTATTCATTTTTAATTAAATAAATTGATTCCATTAATTTTTTATATTTATCATATATTCTGTACCCAACGTTTTTGTCTTTGATATTAATTAGTAAAGAAATGTCTTGAAAAACCAATTTTTACTTATTTTGACTATTCATTGCGTCTGAAAAGTCATTGCGAAGGAAATTCATATTTGCCAGCCACATTTTCAGCTGGAACGCTACAAGTAAATTCATTGAAATTTTCTCGTCGTGTATGCTAAGTATTAGTGAACACCCTGTAGAAATTTGTGTCGTGTATACACTTTATTACATCCAAATCTTTCATTACAACTATAGTGATTACACACTTGAGCCTGGTAAATATACACCTTAAAGCCTGATATACATATGTTTACAAAGATACACACTGTCTACTACGATATACACGCGATGGGAAAAATCCGTTTTATCATCACTTGTCATCATTTCCATCGTATCCTCATCACTTTCAATAAATCTATGATTACTATACTGTACAGCCGAACTGGGTAAGATTATAAGGGAACCTAACACGAAGAAAACAAGAGTTAACCTGTTGAGAACTTTCACCGAGTCAAATTTCGTTTTATACCCTCATTTGTTTGGAATGTGTAGAAAATACGCAAAAATTCCGCATCGGTCTTTCATTGTGATCTTTTATCATTAACCTTATGTAACCACACGAACAAGAAATGATTTTTTACCTTGTTTCAAATAATGCTTGCAGGCACTTACAATTATATTCGGTGAAAAATGGATCGCGTTGAGTCAGTAATGGAGTTTCGGGTATGTGAAATATTCTAAATTTTACTGAGGTGTTTGTAACATTTGTATTAAATAAAAAGGTATAATAAGTTTGCAAATTTCTATAGATTTTTATTTCAATAAAATTCCACTGTAACAAGTTAAAGGTAAATTATATACTGCGTGAAAAATGTTGTCATTGACACGAGCATTACAAATATTATCAATTTATATAAACTTTTCAATGAAATCACAGAATTAAAAACACATCACACATCAGCAGCAAGGCATTTTTGTATTTGGTTTGTAAGGGTACAGATTTTTTCCACTATGCTATGCATAATTTTTTGGGATTCATTAGCTTCATTAATGAGACCCATCGCCTGCTCACGCATGATTCGAAGCTCAGTGTGCAATGTTCCGGTTTGTTCACACGCAATTTGTGGGCTGAGCTGAGATGTAAGCGGCATAGACGAAGTTTCCAAGGGGCTAACGCTGATGAATGATATGCCAGCATTGTCCAAGTTAATAAATTGCTGTAATAGGTCTAATAAAAATAGTGGTGTTAATAATGCTGATAATATTAGTAAAAATATAAATTCAACTACAAGATAATTATACAGCTACAAAAATATTGTACACATTCCAAAAGATTGATAAAAACAAGTGGAGATAGATAATTTTATTACCAGTAGTAGAGTCAGCGCCATCTGCAGTGTTTTGTATTGGATTACAAATATTTTGAATTGGTTGTGGAGTCTCTATATATTTGATCAGCTCTGCAATGATGTCGGATGCCGGTTCTAACTCTATGTTGTAATTTCCGTACCCATAATTCTCAGTAGCGCCGATTATTGGAAATTCAAATGATTCCATATCTACAACTGTGTACGACATTGGAGAAAAAACTTTTTGCGTGATGATTGAATATATTTCAGTTCTAATTTAGAGGATGAATTGTTTGTCAATGTGCGCTTCTTTTATATTCGCGCAAATGTAAGGGGGTCTGCAAATATTAAAAAATCAACGCTATCGAAACAACCCAGCTAACGTATAAGTTTCAAGGCTTTGGCAAACGTTTTTTAGAATTTCGCAAACAAGTTGACCCAAATACATGATTCAATATTGAACCGTCAACTATAGCAGAATCAATATCAAGCCATACAGGATTGCGCCCACGTCGTTTTTTCCATGTTCCAGAGTGTGCAGTTCCGTCACCATGGCGTCACCGATAATAATTACCACAAAGGTGCGAACAAGCCCCCTGTCAAATCAACCACTACCACATTATCCCCGATAATAATTTCCGCAAAAGTGCAAAAAAGACCACCTGTCATGTCTACCACTACTATGCAATCACCAATAACAATTACCACCAAGGTGCTAGTGCGACCCCCTGTCAAACCGACCACTACAGCACCATCACCGATAATAATTTCCACAAAGGTGCAAACAAAAACCCCTGTCAAATCAACCACTACCACACCATCACCGATAATTATTTCCACAAAAGTGCGATATTCACGTCTTATGACTGTTGTTGTGTATTAATCCGTCGTCCACATATTCGTTACAATTAGAAAACTGAGCAATATATGTTCAATGCACAATAAAGTTAGAGTTTCAGCATGCCCGAAGGTTTGTGGTATCAAATGATACTAAATTAAGAGCAATACATTGCTCTGGTTATAATGGAATTTATTTAACTTGGGTCCGTAGAAATGTGTAGGGTATTAAAATTGTCGTGTATTTGCTAACAACGGACTAAATATGTTATAGCATATAGCGAGCTTCGTACGTATAATCCTTGTATCATCATTGGTGTAATAATTATATTTAATACGAAAAATATCTTCTCTGGTCATTTGGGTTGATGAATCATTGAATGTCCATTGAGTGCATTAATTATGATTTCGCTTAAAAATTTTTTTTTCTTTTTCCTGGAAAAAACTCTCAGCAAAACACTTTGTAAAGTTGGGATGCGTTTTTCCTTAGTTTTCAAACGGTTTTCCCTATTTTTCCCAGGCACTAAACCACGAAGTCACGAGCGGGGGGTACAAAGCCATGACATGTACCCTTCGGAAATAGAATTTTAAATACAATATGTGTTATGTGCGGAAACGTTACTCTTTCGTGAAAGAATTTCTATAAAAATGGGCGATTTTAGACAAATTTTGGGGAAATTGACTGCAATTTTGAGAAAACATGTGAAATTTCATGATGCAATTCCAAATTTTGTTGGAAAATGGAGTAAAAAACTACACCTAACTCTGGGGTTTTAGTGGGGGGTACACTGTACCCCCTGTACCCCCCCGTGGTTTAGTGCCTGATTTTTCCAATTATTACTAACTGTAACTTTTTTGTGGATAATTTTTTTAAATTGTTGAATTTAAAAGCCGATTATACGATTTGACAGTAACTGGTTAGCCCTGTAGTCAGTGCATACACCTTTCTACAGGAGGGTTAAATGGAATTTGTAAGGCTGAGCTGCAAAACCAAAAAGATTATTATTGGTGGTGGTTGAATTCAAAATTTTGATAAAAAATCATCGTATTAATTTAGTGTATGATTCGAAGTAGTGTAAAAATAAAGGATCTGGGTATGTGGAACAAGGTCAAACGAAAATTCTTTAAAAAATTGAAATGAAAAAATTCATTGGAGGTGAAATTCTTATGAAATTTTAAAACCATTTCTGCGTTTCCGTCACATAAAGAATTCACACATCCTGTTTTTGAGATGATTCACAGATAACCTGTGGTACAAGCTTACGTCAATTATTAAACTTAACTAGCTGGGGCGAACATTAAACCTGATAATTTTAAAATCGGCGTCTAACTCCAGCAAGTGGTACTTCCTGAAGAATATACACGCACGTTAAATGTCAAGCTCCAGGTTAAAGGTCCTAGGAAATTCTATATCATAATTAATTTTTTTTAAATTCCCCAACAAAAACGTTCTTAATTCAAAATCCATTTTAACTTTGAAAACTGTACTCATTGACAAAATTTCAATTCTTCATTTTAATCATTAAACAATTTTGTTTTGCAATTTAAATCTTCGACACCAGTTTTTTGGACTGAGAAATTCTGAAAAACGGCTAAAAACATTTTTGTTCATTTGACCGATAACCATTCAAAAGGTTTGGATTTTTTAAGATGAAAATTCAAGAATTATTATCATTATTGTTTTAAGATTGAGCTAAGAAATCGTCGGGTAAAGTCCAAAAGTGGCTATATGCACTTTATATATATATATTTATATATTTAATATCGTTTAAGCGATATATCGCTTAAACGGGAATTAGCATGTACTACCATGCATAAGCAATTTTTGCATATAGCCCCTTTTGGACTTTACCCGACCAACTGTTTGCTGGATACATTTAAGTAGGTGAAGGATTTGTAAGTCAAAAAACGACACGGGCATTTTGATGTTGCCAATTTATTAATTTTATGTTTTAATTTTTAAAGAAAATACCCTATAATTGCCCTTTCTCCCATGCACTTGAAAGGTATATATCAAAAATATAATATCAGCAGCAATATTAATCAAAGATGGGAATCGGAATTCGAATCGGAATCGGTATTTTAATCAAAATTTTGAGCATTCGAATTCATATTTTAATCGTAAAAACTGCAGCAAAAGTATTTTAATCCGAAATCGCATTCAAAAAAATGTTTGGTATCGTAATTGGTGTTCGTATATTTTTTTATGAATTCGGATTAAAATAAAGTATTGATTTAAACGATGTATTCATACATTACCCGTTTTACTGCTCAATGTCCCAAATGTTTCCCGAATTATTTCAAATGTAACGTATCAGCGAACGTCGGAGAGCATGAAACAAACGTTTTCGGCTTTGAAGTATCATAAGCATGCTTCTTTACGACGAACTAGCCCAAGTTAAACACACAGGTGTACGCAGAATTAGGATTGATCAAACATTTCTTTTATACAACTAAACATATTTTTATAATAGAGTCCATTGATAAAAAAGTTTCAATTAATCGGTGCATTAGATAATTAACTAAATCATTGGTGCTTTTTTGCGTGGATTAATAATGGGTAGAAATAAAACAAGTTATTGCGTGGAAGTTTATTTCGGCTAATAAATCTAAATGTAAATAGTGTGATCAATTAGTCACTGCCAAAGTTATAACAAATTTAAAAAACACCAGATGAACAGGTTCCTGCTGTCGCTCAGAAAACAATTAAAAGTCAGGTGAATAAAACTGTTAATGTATGTTGAAGTACATATTTTTAAACTTGTAATTAGAGGCTGCAAAAAATAGAATGCAATGATTCTGTTTAAAAATTGTAATCAAATACGCTGGGTTCAGCCTTTCTAATCTTTCAAGAATGGTGCTCGGATCATTTCCCGTTACCTAAATATCCTTTGAACCTGTATTTTAGGCTCTAAAATTTATACTGAATGACCTAGTATTTATTTAGTATTCCAAAAGGCATTCAAAATCCGAATTCATTGCTTGAAGTATTTTAATTTGAATTTTAATTCGTATTTTTCCGATTTCCCATCCTTGATAGTAATTGCATTTTTTAATTAATTCGAAATACAATCAAAGGAAAAAATTGTGAATATCAAAGTAGTGCAATGTTTTGGTGTTTATTGCACTAGCAATATTTTTATATGATTAAAGCATGTCAAATTTATCTTGACCTATTTTGCACAACATAATTTTTTTCTTGTACACTCTTTTTAGATTCCATGCATTGGGTTGTTCCACTTTTGGTGTGTTTTTCCGACATTTTAAAGTTGGACCCCGGTCATAGGATTAAGAGGGATGGAGTCACCGGACTTGCTCAGGTTAATTGAGCAGATGCCCTCACAGACGTGTCATGACTGTGAGATACATGAATAGTGATGAGGCCCCATTTGGGCAAATATGTTTAAAACTATATGGCAATAAGCGTGAGACAAATTCCTGCTTGTTGTATAGATATTGGTTGTGATAGTTACAAATAAAAATTCCCTGTTGCAGGTAAAAATTATGAGAATTATAGCAGATAGAATTTAATGCAGAAGGCTTAAAGTCTTAAATGTGTGGTATTGTTGTGGGAAGATATGAACAGAACTGTGGTCATGTAATTAAAGGGGACATGCTAAGTTCTGGAAAATATCACCTTTAGTGCTTATGAGCTTGTATTTCCAGGATCAATAATGACTTTACTCGAGTGTGGGGGTATTGACTAAAATATTTTTTTCCTGTTGGGGGCACTTGGTAGGGTCCGGGAAAAATATTGAAAAAATTCTTATACGCACCCCCTTGGCTGGGGGAATTTCCCCCCGGTGGATAATTGTGGAAGTGGGCAGGCTACATCTCAGCAATGGATCATCCGAATGAGTTGAAACTTTAAACTTAAGGTTTTTAGACAAATTCAGCACGGTCCTCACTTTCAGTTTCCGATTCGGACCACTATTGCCAATACAAGCTCTTATATGTATTTTTACAACGTATGTTGGTCATGTAAATTGCAAATGAATGAAATTTTTAAGTACGAGCAATTTTTTTGTTAAAGTTACACGCCGATCGTAGTACATAATAAAAATGGTCAAGCATTTGGTATCGGAAATGAAATAAGTGTTCAGTGCAGAACTTGTAGTGAAAGTTATGCAGGAAATTAGTTTCGCATTCATTTTTGGTAAAAGGCCAAAGAAAAATTGGAGGCATTCAAAATCCTTGGATCGTCTAGAATTCTAAACTTTTCCGTAAAATTCCAATTATTTTTCATCACCAAATTTTTTTCCTCCCATTTAAATCTTCTCCAGCATATTTTATTACCAAATTATTTGTAACTTAAACAATGACCATTAAAAAGGTTCAATTTTTTTTGAATTAGCAATTCAAGAATTGTTGGAATTTGAAGTCATGTTTTGAAAGTAAGTATGGGTAGCTGGACAAGAGCATACATATTGTGTTCTGCTGGGAACATCTCCACGTCCAAACTTTTTATCATGTCGATAGAAATTAACAGATAATAACAATTTGTACTTGCAAGAATCCCACCGCTAAATATATGTATTTAAAAAAATATAAAAACATGGCCAACAATTAGAATATTAGTGGTGATTTCAACTTGAAATTTATTTTATTAATTCTAAAACAGTACGCTGACAAATTTTCCACGTCGTTCTCACGTCCTGTGCTATAAAAGCTAGATTCCCAGTTCCCTAGGATTTTTACTCATGTTCATCAACTAATTTTTATTTTTGGAAGTATCTGATTACATTATGCAAGAATAGTGTGTGAAGCACCGCAGAGCTCCGAAACAATAATGACGAATAGCTTAGAGCTGTGGGTTCATAAAATGTCAGAGACAAAAGTGAGTGGCGTTTAGGTGTTCTCTCAACATTTATTAAGATTTGAGCTAAACAAATAATGCTTTGAAATTCCAATTTTACTTCATAAAATGACCGTACCTAATGGAAAATTTCATTTAAAAATTCATGATGAACACATTTAGTTCATGTTCCTTCGTTGCAATTGTCACGTAGATTTTGTTATCGTTTCCTTTTCCAACTTTTGACTCCCATTGACAGTTGAAAATAATATTGTTTTCCATGGAAATTGAATTATTTTTATTCCATCATTTTTTGTTGCTCACTCCGTCCTTTTAACGATGTCATTGGAATTTTGAATTCATGCGTTTTTCATCGTCAAAGTTAATATTTTTTAATTCAGCGATTGAGTCTGTTTTGGCTGCGCTAGGCATATGATGGCTGGTAATCTGGCCTATTTCGTTACATCTGGTTGTTGTTTTTAATTGTTAGACAATTACACAACCCCCCCACCTTTTTATGCATTTCTAAAGTGTATATTATTTACTTGTGGTATGTACATTTTAAAATATTGTCTAGATGGCGTCTAAGTTAAGCATTAACTACGGAAATTAGTTAGGTTGAAATGGTTAGCAAAAACTGGCTCCAACTACCCAAAATTATTTACAGATTTTTTTTCAATGTGTTACAAGTATTGAGAATCTTTAACAAAAATCTGATTTTTATAATTTAGTCAAAAGATTTTTACTATGCACAAATATGCATCCGAGTAACTGAAAAATAATTGGATTATATTATTCAAGAGATGACACATTTTGTTATTCGTACTTACAACGAGTGTATTTAAACAAATATAAATGAAATATTCACGAATCACGGCAAAAACTTCACAAAAATAAGCAATTATTATGTATGCTGTAATATTACTTTGGAAATAGCTATGAAAAAGAAACCTGCCAATATTGTATTGTATTGTATTATAGGGAGTCCATAGTTTTCGCTATGAAGATGCTAAGGCCAATAAAGACTTATTGCACACTCTCCCACGTTTACAAATTTACTGTATGGATAGGTAT
>JAQFXU010004656.1:0-13066 GCA_034693705.1 Spatulosminthurus flaviceps | reverse complement strand
AATCGTGGTCAATTTTGAAGAAACAACAGGCATGTGTTTTACTATAGACTGACAACGTGCTGACACTCGTAAGGACAAGGCGTTGAAAAATCTACCATGGAGAATTCCATTATTGTCTTAGGATTTTATATTTTTTCTAATTTCATGCCCGCCCCTTTACGTATAACTTTAATGCAAAATCCACACAACTAGAACACGTTACATAACCAAGGCTACGTTCTTTGTTAATGCTTCGTCTTGTGTGATCACATTTTTCTTTCCATATGATTTTCTTATGCAATATGGTGAGGATGTAAGAAAATGCACGGAGCACAATATGTAAACTTTACGCAAGGTTTTAATTTGGATTAATAATAACAGTATCTCCTTATTAGGAGGGTGTGTTCACATGTCACCATTACCTACAGACTCCATTGCTACAGCTGATAGTTTCCTGGTCATATATGCGGAAATTGTAACACCTGGAGTTTTTTCAAGCCTTCACACTACTTCAATACAATACGTAGCACATTGCTGTCTCAAGAACAACACTCGAGTCTTGAAATTATTATAAGTGGAATCTTCTCTTCTGTGTATAATCTCAAGAGCATCTGTTGACGCTGATTAGTATTTATGTAAGTATTTGTAGGTAAAAATTCAAGCGTTATAAAAATTGCAGCTCATGGGGGACATTTGAGAAAAATCAAGCTGGCAAATTTGAAGTTTGGATTTGATATAAATTCCTATATATTTTGTAGATGTGGGTTACGAGACAGGCTGACTCAGCAGACTTTTACCAAGGGAAAAATTACTATTGAGTTTTACACTTACTGGGGTAAGATACGATTTTGGGAGAAATAGTCGGAGCTCATATTACGGAACGTTATTGGCAGTTAGGGATAAATGTGTGTTTGTACGTATAGGGACAAACTTACAGTTCTCGGTAAATGTGAAGGGTTTCCATTGAAACAGTGGGAGAGATAGTGTGATAGAAAATGTCATAACCTACAAATGCCTACGAATACGGTAATATAATTAAATTTAAGGGACAGGTAATTTTGAGAATTTCCTATTCTTTTGTTGTAACCCACAGACTCTGTGGGCCTATGGAGCATTATTATTGTGGTGATGGTGAGAAAGTTGGCTATTTGCACGCACTTGTCACAATGTGTGTATGTTCACAGGGAGAGCCGAACACTCCATACCGTACCGAAGTAAAAATAACTTAATAATGGAACTCTACAGTGAAAAATCTATAAGAAAAAGTATGCGTTGTCCCACGGAGATTAGGCCAGGTATACTGCAATATATTTACAAGGTGTCCATAGTGTGGGAATGTGGGAAACATTCTATAAAATTTCAATGAGCATAACGCCGAATCTTTGAAGCAGATGGGTGTACTTATGTAAACAAATTATAGAAATTATTACCTGAATTGTTCCATCATGCATGAGATTTCAGTTATCAATGGGATGGAAGGAGGTCTGTAGTTAGTGTTTTGAAATACGGATACGTCTATAAGAAAAATAACAAGATATTTTTTATGACATATTGACGGAAATGTTTTTTTTTCTTCTCATTATGTGCATTTGCAGGCTATTGTCAATAAAAGAGATGCTTAAGATGAAGTCAAATATTCACGCAACGGGTTCTCATAGAAGAAGAAGGCCACAACGGTCTATGCTCTTACTTCCCATCTCGCTACAACAAGTTCAACCATTGTTAATTTGTTTAGTCTTTTCCTATTTAGCTTCTCCATGCTGGTCACAGGTGAGTGCCTTTATTATAATTCATCTTCCGCTTCTTTTTTCCTTTACTTTTTCCTATAATATACGTCCACATTACTCATAACGTCAATTCTAAAAAATCTTACGTATATTTTTACCTCTATTTTTCTCCAAATAATTTATTTTTCAATTCAAAATCTACTTTCAATTTTAAAACTACAAATGAATGTAGTGCAGTAGGAAATGAGTTGACATTGTAGAGATTGAGTGTATACCAAATACCCAGCCAAATTTGACGTTACATCCAATAAAGTTAGGGTTGAAATGAATTAGTCAAACGAAACAAATGAGTAATTGTTATGTATTTAAGGGAAAATATAGGTCAGGAAGAATAAAGTGGAAGTGAAAATGCACCGGAATCTTGCTAATTAATTTGTCATGGATCTCGAGTCCAGGATTTTCACCAAACACCTGTTTTTCTACATATGTATCTACATGCAATTTAATGTCTATTTATTTACAAAGTGCGAGACAGCACAGTGAACAGGAATCATGGAAAGGGAACGGCTCTCAACCAACAAATCCTCTCCAAGGTTATTTTAGTACTAAAAATCTGCTTACCAGTGATTTTTGATTAATTCTAAAAAGCAACTGCAATTCAAGAAGAGTGTTTATACACACACCATACAACGTATGTATGTTATGAAGGAAAGGATAGGGTAACAAGGAAGGAAATATTGAGAGGAATGTATAGTTGTGTAAAATGTAAAGGGAGCATACATACACCTCTCGGAATTTAAAATTTCACACTCTTTCCGTTCAGCTCGTTGAAAATGGTGGCAGAAAAATGTGGGGAGAGAGATGTTGTTCATAGATATTTAGTAACAGGATGAGTTATGGAAAGGTCAGGAAGAAAGAATTGATTGAGATTGGGAGAATTATTCTTTGACATTTTAATTATAGTTGCTTTGGCTAGTTTTGGGGTTTTTTGTGAATTGTGAACAAGTTGAATTGAGGTGGGTGAATCCAATGTTTTTCTAGGCTACTAGTGAAGGGGACAATGGTGGTGGTGCTTTCGTGACAGAAAATGATGTAACCTCAAATGAATATCTAACAACCTCATCATCCGTCACACCTGTCAAATTATCCACGTCAACTATCTCATCATCAACCTCAACCGTCCGAGTGACTGCGGATACAAAGGTAAAGGAGCAAGTTGAACAAGATCCACCCAGTCATTCAGCACCAACATCCACCTTCTCAGCTCCAGCCTCCCCTGTCTGGAGAAATAATGCCTATGAGGCTGTCAATTTAACTCTGAGTCCACCCGACGATGAGCCAAGTCATCATAATAGTAGTTCCACCATCGTGAAAACTGATGCTGAACACGATGATGAGGTGGAGGATGGGATGATTAGTAAAAGTAAGAGCGATTTTCCAGTAGATCTCAAAAATGAAACTAGAGAAGCACTTCAAGAGGAAGGAAGTCATCATCAGCCGGTAAGGAGGTTTTCTTGAGGAGCCTAATTTTTTTTATTTGTTTAATCATTTCCTCTCTGTGTTTTTTGTACACATGTTAAATTAGATTTGTGTACAATGCTTGAGCAACGCAGGCTGAAATGCAATTCAATGATTTTTACAGGTTGTTTTTGTCGGTGGGTCAGGATTTATTCCACCAAATAATTTGAGAGCTAGACCGATTTTGGAAGCTGATCCTCTCTGGAACAATCGACCACTTCTGGATTCACACTATCCGGTTCCGCTGCAGTCGGCTTGGGACCGTAACTACCGTAATCCCTTCAATATGACCCGTGTTCAACGTAATGGAACTAAATTTTAAATTACTATACATTCTATTGATTTTTTAAGCAATGTATTTAATACAAAACGTGTTTAAAAATAGAATTTTGTGGAGTGTAACCAAGTTTAATTATGTACGTAGATTTTTACATTAAATGTTGGCCTCTTTTAGAGTATTATTGTGAATTTAAAAGAAACATTCTCAAGCCTTTATTGAATTCTTGGTTTGTTCCAGACATTGAAGCTGAGTGTCAGGATGACTTTATGAAAATCCGAGTCGCTTTCAATGGATCCTTCCAAGGACTTATTTACTCGTCAGGTGAGGATAAAAAAATATGAACATGTATTAAAAAGCACGCGGTTTTCCTTTTCCTATATGACCAAATGTCAAACCAGTTACGTGCATTATGAGTGGGTGCATTAGCTTATACAGTAAATAAACTGTACTCCATGCACCAAACCATGATTTTACCGAGAAATGTTCACGGCCCATGAAATGTTTAAAAGGTTCATTTAAACTTGTAATAATTCAATTCAGGTAGTGTAGAGCCACTCTCTCATTCACATCAGAAGTATTATTGAGAGTCCATCACTTTTGAAATTCTCAAGAATTAATTTTTGCAAATTAATTCAAGGCTTGAGAGTCTTCGGATAGCTCTTGAATTCAATTGACTGAGTTTAGTGTACTCGAGTACATGTGCGTATACACTAACACTGCTCAACGTAACAAGTTTACTTCCTCACTATTTACTTCCATGGGTGTTCACTATTGTGGAAAAACTAAAGCACGAAGGCACTCTTGTGAAGACGATTTTTTTCAAGCCGCATGCAATGTAAAGAATAATTTTTGAGGCAGTGTAATAATTGTAAGGACGGAGTAATGGGTAATTCCTCTAGCTTCATCTTTTCCGTCGGTCTCTCATTGTGTTTTGGAATGTATTTAAAAGATATAGACATATATTTTGCATACATTTTCTACATGTTTATTACATCAGTGGGAAATGGAATTAGTTACCGAGTAGAGAGTCAAAGCCACATGACTATTATTATGATATTTTTTTTCATTTAATTTCATTCATATTTTCTGGCGTTTCCAACCACTGCACTCGAACAAATGATGACAAAAGCTTTGCCACGACCACTGACTTATACTATAGGGGGGATTTACGCTGCATTTTTTTCATTGTTAGCCCTTTCATTTATGCTACATCTCCCTCCACATTGAATTTACAAGCCGTTATATTATATATTGGGAAGGAAAGCAGTGTCAGTGAGAGAGAAAGAAAAAAAATACCGTCAGGATGGATATAAACGAAAACGTTATCCAAGGGGTGTTGGAATTACTTGAGTCATCATGTCAAACGCGTGTATCTCTCTCTCTCTCTCTCTCTCTTGATAAATCCGAATAAAATTATTACTAACCTTCAAAAATCCATGGATTCAATCAAAATTGCTGCTCATTTTTAAGTAAAAAACATTTCATGATTGATAGTTCCAAAAAGGGTCATTGATGTATGAATGGTGAAAGGAGCGATTGATAAGTGAAGGTCTCGTATAATTTCAGGTTACTCCTATGACCCGGATTGTGTTTACGTGAATGGGACTGGGAGAGATTATTATGAATATTTAATCAGATTAAATCGATGCGGTACTCTCGGTGCTTCCAATCACGTTGAAGGAAGGAAGGAGCCATCGGTGAGTTGTTTGATGTTTTCAGTCATTTTGATTTCTAAATTTTAAATTTTTTTTAAGAAAGGGTTTTTACCTTTGAATTTTGTTTTCAGAAAAATTTCATGTGGAATACCGTGACTGTTCAGTATAATCCAATGATTGAGGAGGAATGGGATGAGCATTTTAAAGTTACTTGTGAATATGGCTATGATTTTTGGAAGACCGTCACCTTCCCATTTTTGGACGTGGAGTAAGGAAAATAGTTGCAAAACAATTGAGTGTCAAAAATGAAAATAATTTGTATTAAATTCTTTCATGATTTTTTAGGCTACATGAGCGTGATTGGAACGGATTTTAAAAGTAATAGTAATAATGTAATTAATTTGATTAATTTAGAGTGGCAACGGGAAATCCTGTGGTGTTTACCTTAACACCCCCCGAGTGTTACATGGAAGTACGCTATGGATTCGGAGCAGCAGGAACTAGAGTTGGAGGACCGGTTCGTGTGGGCGATCCCTTAACCCTCATGATTTACATGCGGAGTCAATACGATGGTTTCGATATCGTTGTGAATGACTGTTATGCTCATAACGGTGCTACGAAAAAAATCCAGCTCATTGATCATTATGGGTTAGTCAACCTCTTCTCTTCCTTATAAATATCCCTGTAAAAATAATGATAGCCTTGGATTTAGTCAAGTGTATAAAAATAGGATTTTTATGAGTATCCTCTCACTCCGTGGTTATTAATGGTGAACTATTATATTTTTCCTACCCATGTACATCTCCTAATGGCTGTGACCGTAAGTTAGTCTGAAACTACTCCATGAGCAATAATAATAATAATTATTATTATTGGCGCGTAGCATAAAAATCATCATGTGTAAGCTTTGTAGTGAAAGCAACTGTTTTTATCGTGTCTGCATGTGTGGTTCTTAAGTTTAATGAAGCATATGATCTTTATTTGGCTACAGGTGCCCAGTTGATAGTAAGCTGATGAGCCCATTTAGAGGAACCTGGTCTCACACCAACGTTTATGAGACCCAAGTGTTTGCCTATTTGAAAACATTCAGATTCACAGGATCACCCGCTTTGTACATTGAATGTGATGTCCGCATGTGCCATGGACAATGCCCCGTAAAGAAACAATTTTGTTATGCCAAATTCTTATGGCTTTTCAAAATCAGTGGATTTTTATGTTCCGTTTCTAAGGTTTCATCAAACAAAAAATAACTACTTTCATACAATTTTTGTAGAGTCAACCTTGCTATTGGAGAAACGTGAAAAGTGTTCAGAAGAGATCTGTAGATGGAATCGAGTCGGAGAAATTTAATTCAACGGGGACATTATCAGAAAAAACTAGTTTATTCCAAGCCTTGAGAGTATTGCAGGAAGATGAAGATGAGCAAAGTGCTCTTAAGTCTGATGAGAACGCGTCGGAGGGTGTTTGCTTGAAAACAGGAGCCTTTACCGCCATCATAGGTATGCAAAGATTTAAAAATTTATCGAAAATGTGTAAAATGAAATTGTAACTAATTTTTAATTTTCTTGTTGCAGGAGGAGGCACTCTCATTTTGGTTATCCTCGGCATCATCTCCCTCATCCTCTGCTTTAGACTCCGTCGGATTAAAGAAGTGAGTGAGACAGATTCAGATATTCTTCGTCCCTACTCTCATCATGCCAGTCATCATCATTGGTCTGCCGCATCCTCATTAGCCAAACCACGAGTTTCATAATTACATAATTAAATTATGAATTTTTAATTCCTTCAGCCTGTCAAGTATAGGAACATATACATACCTGACCCCGTATTATTTCCCATGAACCATATCAAAATGTACAAGGTAGTCCTTAGTGATAAAAATCAAAGTTTTAATTTGTAAAAAAAACTACGTGAAATCAAACCACCTGAAATCCATTATAATTATATTGTAACCTCTTCAATCCTTGGCATAAAGTCAATCAAATGTTAAGTTATACAGTGCCTGCTTTAAAAGGCATATCCCGTTGTATAGGGTATGAGAATATAAAATGAACTTAAGTTAGAGAATGTTAATATAAGGAATGAAAAAAATTGAAAAAAAAGAAATGTATATTTGTAAATAAAAAATTACCACTGGTATTATATCTTACCATTCATAATGTTTGGTACGTATACGATAAATGAATGGTGCAAATGGTAATTCGGCATGGGATACTTTGGGAATTTTGGTAAGGCTTTGGTAGTAAGGGAATATTTTTCTGTGGTAAAATCCTTTTCCTATATAGTTGGTTGTAAGAACAAATAGTACTCTTTTAGGAAATTATCGTATGTAACTTGCTAAAGAACTGTTTCTTAAAAATTGTAGCAGCTAATTATTATAAAGCCGGATGAAATAATAGGCTTGGTGCCAAACAGGGAACCAGTTTTAAAGCTTTTGCTAAAGAGTTACAAAAATGAATAACTTAATAATTTTATAAATTACAAAGTAACAACTACAACTCTGTAATATCCATTACTTTCCCCGTCATTTAAAATGTTGACTACTAATTTAGAGTATGGTGTACTGGAGGGCGCTGGAAAGTTTCTACAGTTTAATTTTATGGTCCAATTAGGTTAGAACAGGTGCTTGATTGTGATGATTTTGGTTGTTATTTCAATGTTGCGTAAAAGTGTTTTTGACTTTGGGACCACTTTTTATTATGTAGTGCGTATGAGTGGAATAAAAGTAAAGTTACCGTCAGATTTTAAGTACCTATAGCAATGCAATAGTTTCATGTTCGATAGGCGATTACTGATAAAAAATGGTGTAAAATTAAAATGAATGATTAAAAGCAAATGGATATATTTATGCTTTGAGAATTTTTCAAAGATTTTAACTATCTGAAAAATGTCCGATACGTAATGATTCGTAATACTACAATAAAATATTGAAATTCGCAAGATTAATATTTGTGACTAGAAATTCTGAGAAAAAACAATAAATAAAATTGTTACTTGCTGAAACTTCCTTTTATGATTTCTTTGCATTTCCTAGTCTTATCAAAACGGATTGTAACGGAACTTTTTTGGAGCTATTTTGTCTAAAACAAAA
Organism: Spatulosminthurus flaviceps; assembly: GCA_034693705.1. NCBI lineage: Eukaryota > Metazoa > Arthropoda > Collembola > Symphypleona > Sminthuridae > Spatulosminthurus > Spatulosminthurus flaviceps. The sequence goes on along the minus strand of JAQFXU010004656.1, from coordinate 4,816 downwards.
ATCAAGGAACTGAAAAGTTGAACACACCATGATCTTTCAATAGATCTTTAAACCTATTGCGTTACTCATACAACAAATTTTTTTTACTCCAGTCTTATGTCACTTCTCACAGACAGAGCAGCCAGTTTGGGACTACATACTCGAGAGATTGGTATTCAAGATTGGAAGTAACTACTGCCGTTTTCCCTCGTACGTTGAGGATTAATACATAATATTTGTATAAAAAATTATGAGACAAAAAATACTCGCGCACATTATTTCTGGATGAAAACTATTTTGAGGAAAATGATTTCAGGATAAAAAATCTCTGGAGGAAAAATTTCTGAATGGAAAATAATTTTGGTGAAAATTATTTGGAAACAAATTTTCTGGAAGGACAAATTTCAGGTGAAATTTAGTTGGAGAAAAAATATTTTGATACAAATTATTTGGAGAAAAGATTTCAGAAGTTCTTGGAAGAAAAATATTTGCACAAAAATTTTCCTGCATGAAATTTTGCACAAAACATTTTTTGAACGAAAAGTTTGGTCCAAAAATACTGACGATAACACTGCTTGACGCATTATCCCAAATCCTAGTTGGCATTGATTACGCAAAACGGTTTTGATAAAAAGAAATAGTAAAAAAAATTATCCAAAATCAAATAGGAATTTTAAGTTTCCAAAAAAGTCTCCAGAATTACGGTTAAAACCCAGAAAAATTTGGATGACCTTGAAAGCATAAATGCTCGGCTTATCAACGGTCGGGGGCCGGGGTTTGTGGGTATTATTTCACTTCTTAATTTTTACCGCAGAAAAGCAACGGCTATTTTCAAATCCACGGGTGCACATGTAATGACATAGTGAACACAAGCAACTTCAACTTCAGTGGTAAAGTAGTTTTATTTGATTATTACACTGTACATTTAGTATAACGAATGTATTGTATTTGCATGAATAGTTGTGTAATAATAATAATAACAATAATTTTTATGAATAATCATAGCATTATTAGCTCTATATATCTTAAGATATACATATATACTCGAACTGGTTCTCAAATTGAAAATTCACACAATTTGTTTTGCAGACTTGTCATTTTATTTTTGTTACCTAAAATACAAACACATTTGGATGTATATATATAATGTATGTATTGTATATATGCCGCTTTCATACCCATACATCAAGCACTCACATAAAATCGAATTAACACTGAAACTTCAACTAAATGGTATATATTCTGTAAGTATCTTATCATAGTAGTAGTTGTAGTTTAAGTTTAGTAATTATAACAAACGTAAATTACAGCTAAATATCCTTACATTTTACCTTTACCAGATTACAGTATGTGGCAATCATCGTATCAATGCATACATCATTACACTTAATTTTCTTATATTCCATTATGTATAATATATATAGTTGGTAATTATTTTTCAAACTTTGCATGTACATCATAATTCACTTGTCACATGTTTCTGCAAATAAATTTCGTTTCAGTGAGCATTATTTTCCGAAAGAAAAGTCTCACTTTAGAAAAAAGAACTTTCTTGGAAATTCTCATGTATCAACTGAATTATTTGTATAGCCTCTTGAGGAAATCAGCCTGCCTTTATATGATGAGAGATAAATTAAATACTTTTTTATACATTTGCCCATACCGAAATGACACATTTGTTTGTATTTGCGGAAACCACAATAATAATAATTGGTATTTTTCCATCTCATACATATAGCCAAAACTTTACTTACCATTAACTTGTAACAAAAAAATTATTTTAGCTGAAAAAGTTTAGACGCACTGAATTCCTGATGGTTATTGATATAATGTTGAATCGAATCTTGTAAAAATTATGACTTGTCGTGTAATTTCTTTAGCAATGACAAAACGGTATTTCGTAATAAAATTAGCTACACAATTTTCACAAATAGCGACTTCCGTTTGGTTATCTTTTACCTGCAATTTAATCCTGTTAGCTGTAATTTATAGGCTCATTGCAATTATTATTCTACTTACATAAATTATACTGCAACAAAGAGGGCAGTTTATCATCTTAATATGGTCCTTTTCTATATTGATACTTCAACAATAATAATAATTTCTAGTGACTTCTTTAAGATCTATATAAAAGCATAGGTTAACATGCATGGCTTAAATTTCACGATAGTTACAACTTATATTCGTATGGCTTTTTTCTTCAAATAATAATGTGAGTTGCGAGTGCGTTTCGGTTTTAAATAAGTTATCTATTACAAATTACAACTTTGATGGGAAGTTATTTTAAGAATACAATAAAATAAATGCACTTTAACGTGTAGTAAGTTATAATTTAAATAGTTCTCAAACATTGTCATTCAACTTTGGATTAAGCTTGCCATTATTGTTACTGGTCGCAGAGGTTTTAGTATACAAAACTTCGAGTAATTTGTTTTTTTTCGTCAGCATGTTATTTAACTGCTACACATACGGACAGTATTACAAATTTACTCGCGTATGGAAAACTATCATGCATGCTTTGTAGTATTGTAGTTTGATAATAGCAAAATAAATTTAGATATTCAACTGTACAATAAGTGTGAACTGAATGACGACGTATATGCATTTTTAAGTAATGCCTAATATCTAAGTATAACATTTTACATAAATACCAAAAAAACTAATCAACTTAACTAAATGACAGAAACTAAAGTAAATATGAAACCGATCTGAAGACTAATAATAATTACATGACACAAAACTGAAAGCAACGAAAAATATTTACTTTCACAATATTTTAAGGTGCTTTCATGCCCTTTTCAAAATGCAATGCTAGATTCATTAAAATAATTTCACTTTATATAATTATTTTACACTTATAGTTATAGTATTCATTTGAAAAAAATACAATAAAAATTCTAATAACATAATCTTGATAATAAAAGCATTTCTTCGCACTGTATGATTTGGCATTTAAATATTCCAAAAAGGTCAACACTTGCTTTTCAGTTGCCGATTTCATTTTTGTCGAATGATTAGAGAGCTGGCAAGTAACTGTTTTCATTCAACCACAAACTTTTCGGTGGTGAAGAGTAACATTCGTGCCAAAAAATTAAATTAATAGGATTAAACTAAGAATTATTGACAGGCCGTCACTCAAGTTATATTGCTGTTGCTCCTTTTAATAAATGCATATTTCGTTTATTCTGCTTCCTACTATACAAGATAAGAGTTAATCTATTTTCTCATTAGCACATAATTTACACTGATCTCAACAAAATGAAGGGATATAGAATCTGTAGAAAAATTACATCAGGGTTTGTATTAAACCATGATGATTAGGAGACAAAATTAAAAAGATCGCTAAACAATATCTAAGGACTGCTCATTACATCTAAAAGCTAAACCTACTACCAACAAATCATCATTAACTATAAATACGTTTAGCAACAATAATAATTAATAACAAGGGGAGTGACCATCAAGCAAGCTTATAGGATTTCAACTCGTTCGAGTAAGGGTCATAAAGTGAAACTTCAATGGCTACTAATTAAATATACCGCTATGGCACACTAATTTGACAAACTCGGTACATGTGTTATGGGTCAGTAAAATTCCAAGTTCTTACTAACTTTTTACCCACGATGCAATATTCATTATTTTTAAGCGATAAATTGCATTATTTCCAAATTCATGATGATGGCGAAACAACGAGGCTTGCTATGAGCTGGTTATTTGAATTAAAATGGTTTTCTCAATGTTAACATCAATTAACATAATTGTCATCGTCAATAAAAATTATGTAGCAGAAAAATATAGAATAACTATAACAAACAAATGACATTAACAATATTTAAGGTTCTGAGATGAGAAATACAATTCGACCATTTCTGCTGATTAGTTAAAGTAAAAACTGTCCCATCGTTAAGACATACTGATTACCACAGGAAAATCTACACTGAAAACAATCTATTTTCCAACAATATTAACAATTATTCTCACAATAATACTACTTAAACAACTAACAACCTATTATTAAAATTATAACGGCAAACACGGTTCAATAAACACAAACGAATAAAAATTACAAGCTAATATGTAATTATATGCACACATATTATAATAAAACGAGATGAAAAGGATTTTTTGCATCCATCTGAGTGCTAAACAAAATAACATCAAAAGGATCGAAATACAATAAAGCTGAAAGATTACGCCACATATGAGAGTATAGGTTATAACGAAAAGGCTTAAGTGGCAATGGAATGAGAGTATACATTCCAGTGAGAGAGAGTGACAAATCAGAAAACAAGTCATTTGTAAGAACGGAAAAGAATTTTACGGATTCCAATAGATTATTCTCCGCGCATCACTATTACTAATTTGTAAAATTTTTGACCGTCTTTCTCTTAATATCATATCCTTAGGATCCAAAGTGAGACACGCACAAGTAATACAATCCAAGAGAATAAATTAAACCCAGCAGTATTTTACAAGTACACAGAACTACGAATATAGAATTACGATTATGTTTATATACGATGCTCCTGATACTGCTGTCCGCATATTCATTTTTTATGACGACTGATTAGCTAAAATTCTTAATAATATTTTCTATTTTTTCCTCTTCCATCGCTTTTTAAATGCTCTCTGTATTTTCTTTTTAAAATCTTCTTTGTTACACAGCCAGCATCCCCTTCATATTCAAGCACAGGAAGCTGAGGATTTTTTTCTTGTGGTAAATTACAACTTTCTTACGTAGGAAAAGATATCACACACTTGTAGAACTTTATGGTGATGATAATGATGTTTTGCCATATTGTCCACAAAAATATAACAACGACGTAGACATAGAGGG
>JAQFXU010004655.1:0-13067 GCA_034693705.1 Spatulosminthurus flaviceps | reverse complement strand
TTTCGTAAAAGAGGGGTATCCTTGAAACAGAAGTATAGGTTATCTCGAATTTTACTAATTGAATTATTATTGAAATTAATGCACATAAGCTTTGATGAATACAATTCTGTTGGGTCCACCCCAACAGTTTAGTTGGCGTAATTGGCTATCATTTTGTATAGCCATACAACATTTTAAGCAATTCTGGGCCAGTCTAAAAAAAATTCCACAATTTTTTGTACTTTTTTCAATTTTTGGTGAGTTACTATGTCCAAGTACTTTTTAACTCAGGAGCTTCAAAGAAAGATTATCCGACGTTGAAATACATTGGGAGCAATTGCACTTAGAGCCCGGTCATAGCCCCTTATGGTAAACACAGGGAGGCAAAAATTTTCAAAAACAATGTAGATGGTAATTATGCTTTAAAAAAATATTTCCCAAATTTTTAATATGTAATACACCTCGAATTTGGTGAAAAATGAACTGAACTTCAAGGGGAAAAAGCCTATTGTGCGACGACTTATTGTAAAGTTTACTTTCAAGTCTTTCAGTCCAAATTGTTTAAAAAATAATTATACAAATTAAATTAACATAAATGAAAGGTTTATTTTAATAATAAATATGGCTTTGATACTCTTGTAACACTTATCCGGTAACGTCGCGTGAAATCATATTTATGACCAATTCTTTCCATGCGAAAACAAGTATCCATGCCACTGGATAGTACCGGTTCCAACCGGCTTGTATTGGCTAGTGGATTATATTGGCCAAAACTATTTGAAGCCAATTCTTGCCAAAAGCTACTTCGCTCCATGCCGGTTGGAACCGGTTTTAATCCAATACATTCCAGCTGGATACTTGCCACTTGCCAACCCTGGAATTTTCACAGGTGAATAACCAATGAAATCCCTCAAAAATAAGTTTTCCGTTAAATTAAAATATGAAACCAAGACTTTAGGAATTTCAAAATACTTGAATTGCCCGCTAAAGAATTTATTCTTTTTGAATAAACAGAATGTAGCAAAAAAATTCGAAAATCTTGTAATTCAAATAATTACCTTCTCCGTTATAAGAAAAAAAATATGAGGGAAAAATATAAAATTCCAATATCATGAAATTTTGTTATTTTTTGGCTTCCCGGCTTTCTTTGAATTATTTTAAGGAAAACAAAGCTTGTGCATGGTTCTCAATTAAACAAGGATTTGTGTTCAAAATTATCCGTTTCCCATCTAACTGAAACATTAAGGAAAAATACACTGTGAATATTTTTGAACTTTGCTTTTAGTTCTACCAATTATCTTGGAAAAATACAAATTAGCCCAAGCTATGTGTTTTTCCCTAAAACTTGTATGTGAATTACCGAAAATTGCTATTGCATTTTTTACCGTCAAAATTTTGGAAAATTTTATTGGAAGTATTCGAGCGTTTTGGATCGAAGCAATCGAGTACAGGAAAAAATAAGGACATATTTTAATTTATTTCTAGGATTAGCAATAATAGTCTCGTTCTGTTCACGAGACTGGTATTTTTATATTTTTTAATATTTCGTCTTTAATGCCCCTGAAGTCAGGGTATTATTTTAACTACAGAAATGATATGTCAATGCGTGGAGGTTGTAAGGGCTAAGGCCCAATCGACCCTCAAAAAAAAATATATATTTGTAGCCTAGTTTACTCATTGCGATTACACAGGAGCCCCTGCTTGTATACTAACGGAGTAACTAATGTCCACCTACGCTGAGGATGATAAAAAAATTTATGCTAAAATTTTAAGCGGCATTGAGCCCCTACACATTTGATTTTTTTAAACTGTTTTATTATCATATTTTTAACTTTATCGTTGGAAAAGTTTTAAATTGCTTAAAGAATTAGTCTCCATTAGCCATTAGCGTAGTGGAAATGGACTCGGGTTTACTCGAGGGTCGTCTGAGTCTTACTCGGGTTCGAATCTCGGGGGTGGTATGTAATTTAGCTCAAGGAAAGGAGTTTTTTCCCACTTAGTTTTCCCCCTGACAGCTCAGACATTTGACAGCGTGTGCGAGGATTCCTCATAGATTTAGGGTTACTTACTCGTGGTTCAAAAGACGTGGAAGGTTTATAGGACGGAGAAACAGCAATTCCCTTGGAGTTGAATTTGCATGTGACATTCCCGAACTATATCAATTTCAACTTCAGATTGCGTGGCCAAAGTCAATTTTCTAAATTTCCAGGGCGGCGTGAAAGTTTGACATTTAAAAATTTCTCTGCAAAACGTAACAACTATGACTCGAGTATTCACATTGCGAATCAATGACTAAACAAACTAAAATAATATGATTTGGAATAGAGAGCAAGTTTTTAAGAGAGGAACAAGGGCAAGTCTAATTTGTTGTAAAAATACCTACATACACGTTCGTCAAAAGAAATAACTTTTACAACAAAATCCCAATTGCAAAATTCAACCATAAGGATGAACCAGCTAAAATTTGATAATTTTTAGTAAAACGCTTGAGTATTTTTCATTCACTTCGCTTTCCATGGAATTCACGGAAGAGCATGTAAAAATGCTACAATTTAAAATTAAAGTAAAGAAAAATCCCTATGGGGGATAACCCCATGGAAATTGTTCCCTTTTGCATAACCATAACGTATTTATCTGTATTAGAAAAAAATGTAGATTTTTGGCTTGACCTCAACGCCGACTACAATTTCTCTCGGAGCGACAGAAGTTTACTGATCTAGTTTGTCGGCTCAACTGATCTCAGCAATCTAAACGTGCGACTGAAATTGACTTTAGTAAAATTCGGTCGAAACTTTAAGCGGCGTTGAGTCACCTCACAAGGAATTTCAGATTCTGGATCAATGTAAATTGTACAATAAATTATTGATAAATTAATTAAACGTTTTTAGGTTTTTCTCACTTTTTGACCTGATCCTATATCTTCTAAGTGAGGAATGAGAGTGATGAGTAACGTGAGAATTAATATCTAAATACATTGTAGTCAATTTTGCCGGATTTCCGAGATTTAAGGTACCACGGCTGGGTAAGCAGGCTTTATATTTTCCTGGGTGTTAAAAAAGACGATCAGGATTTTCAGCAAATTACCGAACATTGCAGGAAAACGACAGGAATTTGAGGTTTTAATATAAAACATGCAGGGAATTTTCCTCTTAGCGATTCCTACAATTTTCCTGTGTTCGAACTAAATGGTGATTATAACACGAATTAGTTGAATTGATTATTACAGTGATACAACTTGCGATGATATAGCCTGTATCGTTCTGTGCATCCCTAATTTGAATGGCAGGAAACAGGGGAAATTTGAAATTCTTTTAGGAACCTTTCCTCAGATTTGCCTATCTACGCACTATGTACATGGCAACTTTGCCGTCTTTCTCCCTGGGTCGCATGTCCAGCTTAATACTAAACAGCAAAGTTATCAACAACGAACCATATCCGAATGTAACAAAACTATGGGTTTGAATGAAATATTGCATGTCCTTTTAAAAATCCTCGGCTAGGTTTTAAAGCGCGGCAATCATACATACATGCAATGTCGGCGTGTGATACTCATTTCTGCAAATATCGAACAAGAAAGTGCTGCTTGTATGCTTATACTCACCTACTCGGTCAATGAGCTACAGTATATATTTTACCATTGGTTACTTAAATATTCCGATCACTTCAAGGCTGTAGGTTGCTCGGATCATCATGCTGTGTCAGCGTTGACAATTAGAGTTTTTCCAGTTCCAGTACTGTATCGTTAAACATTAAAAGTATTGCCCTTAACTTCGTACAGGCTCCGCCATTAAGTTAAAAAAACGCCATGGAAACGTCAGATTCCGGAGGGGAAGATATATCCATACGAATAAATCCGTCGACCCCATAAGTTAAAAATTCAAGGAGTATTATTAATCTTAATAACAGTGTTTCCAACAGTGTCGTAAGTGAAGTGGAAAGCCAGGTCAGGTGATATAGGTGCTTCAGAACTAGGAAGCTACCCAACTTCAAACTGCCTGATTTCCTACAAGAACATTTAACTTATGTAGGTCACGACACCTCTCATTAATCATTTAGGGGATTGCCACGCAAGGATCGCAGAAAATCATACAAGGTTTCCTGTAACAGATGCGGTATGGAACTTTTTGGTCACGACGGTAACATATTGGAAATTGGTATCAACCATTTGGCTAAAGTCATTTTTGTTTTGTACATGAAAATTACATATTAGTTGCTATACATGTACGCACTTTTGATGTCATGTTATGTAATTACTGACTCACAACATTTTTTTCAAAAATAAGAACAACGGAACTGTTCGCAAAGTGGTTCGTTTCAATAGAAACACCCAACCCAGATGAACTATGAAGCCTTAACGCTTATCTTCATCATTACTGCAGGAATTGCTTTCCAGGCCGTGGATAATGCGTACTTGAAGAGACAAGTTACTTGAACCCGGAATTGTACCATTAACGCGTCTAAAACTTAGACAGGCTCTGAGGTTTGCAGCTTACGACAAAGTGAGTTCCCTTTTACAGTAATCAAGTCAACTTGTTATCTTATAATACGAGTCTTATTCAAATGCAACAGTGTAACGCCAGTAATGCAAATATTTTTAAATTGTCCATTCAGATTGTTCCTTTTTTGAAATGGCTTTTCTGTGATATTGAGTCTTGTACTTTATTATTGGATTGCTGGACTTCCCGACGATTGGAAAGCGTTGTGTGCGTTCAAGTAGCATATATTGACAAAGAGTTCGTACTCCAACGACGCACCATCTCTGTAGTCAAATTAAGTGGGAAACATACTGCCCCGTACCTCAGGGAAGTCATTACGACTGAACTACAATTTTATGGAATACTTCATAAGGTAGACCACCTGAATATAACTCCCTTTATAATGACTTTTGTCAAACATATTCTGATTGCGTCACTAAATATATACGTAGGTTCAATGTGTTGTCAGTGATGGTGGCACCAATTAAGTCGCTGCTTTTAGGCCGGACTTTTCCACAACTCATCAGCTTCGTAACTACGTTTTAGCTCCCTGTACCACTCACAAAATGAACCGGGTTCTTCGGAACAGCGTGGATAAAGCAAGCAGGGTGGAGCAATACTTGAAGAGAATGGTTTCCCAAATAAAGTACATCAGGAGGTCCACGGCTCTTCACGACAAGTTCATGGAAATTAGTGGGGATTCGCCCAAGTCATATCCGATGGAATTCCTACAGGGATACTCTTCGTCGGTTTATTGATGTAAGTTATAACCCCGTGCAGTGATTGCACTTAAGACTAGCACCGTGATAACACCTGCATACCAACATAATAATGATGTTGTAATTTCACACCTTACACAGCCCGGTGTTTTCAAAGGAGTTCGAATTGTACTAACAATGAGACTGGAGAGGGGTTCCGCTAGAACCACCGCAACATCTCCCCATCTCCATGCTTTCATGATGACTGATCGAACTGTTTTAGTACAGATTTACAAACTTTTAGATCCCATAGCGGAGGGCATTAACGAACTTCAAGGTCATACTTTGGATTCAGGTCAGGTTATAACAACGATTGTCGAAGTATACTCAAGTAAGTTGTGTTCGACTTTGGTCTAAAACTATTTTGATTGTTACGTTCGTAAAACGTAGTACATTATTACTGTTTATGTACATGACGGGTTAGCCAAGTCACGGCATCAGATTTTGTTTTGTCTTTCAAACGGTCACTAATGACTTCTTTGTAGACTAAATTCACACCAGTTTTTAAAGAGGACCTTTTACTGTTCCAAACATTGCTACACCCAACCTGGCAAACCTACGTTTTCCATAGCGTAAGTTACACTTGTGAGAGAAATTATTTGGCGTTGCGTAACAACAGTACTTACAGTACAAGTACGATGATATATTTTCTCACAGGATTCCCACACAATTCCTTCGACTTACCCACAGGAGCACTGGTATTACAAAAATTTTGTGAAGCCTTCCCAAAGTGCAATATGACCTCGCATCCGCAACCAGATGAAAGTAGTGTCAAACAAAATTTTACAGGAGATTGGGCTCGTAATGTTACGAATGCGGTCGCGGAGGACCGCAGCTTGTACATCCGAAGTTCAAAGATATTTGTAGGATCATGAGCAGTACGTGAGCAGTGAGAAAAAAGAAGAATCTGTCGTTCAACAATATTGGATACAAAAACAGTAGCAGTACCCAAATTTAAATGCAGCCGCCCGCCAGTTTTTTGCACGTATTTCATCCACCTCTTCCGTCGAATCTGTTTTCAGTATCATGGGTCATTGGTTAAACCCGCGTAGGAATGGGCTTCAGAGTTTTACTTTATTTGAAATGATGCTGGTTTACAATAATTGTGAGTTGATGGATCCGGATACAAACGATCCTTTAGTTAAGGAATGGCTATCCTACTTAGATTTTCATGGAATTGGGTTACGAGAACCGGAAGAGTACGATGTCAGTGACAGTGATGACGACAGTGACGATGATGAAACTGACAAGGAAAACTCAAATGACGTGCAAAGTGGTTCTAACCATGGGGATGAAGAAACAGCTGGTATGGAAGGGGACTCTGATGATGAAAGTTACTACCCCATTGGATGGGTACACCACAGGGAGGGATGCTTTCAATTATTTGTTAGGTTCGACCGCAGATCAAGATGATACTATATAGTCATGTACATGCAGTCTCCGTTGTAGATATCCTCCGAACAATGTAAGGTAGAAGTGTAAGTTGTTTGGTGTACATCATTCAATGTGTAACACAAGTATTTAATTTTCGTAGGTACTAAATTAGTGTGAAGTTTAAGTTTCAATTGTGGAGAACGTGAGAAATAATAAATATGTTAATTTCGTTGACAATAGAATAAGTGTAAAGTGACGTATATTGATTTCCATTTAAAACAAAATAAATATGGTTACAAATTCATATCAGTCAAATAACAACTTCATATTTCATGAAAGGAGTACCAAATAATTACTTTAAGGGACATGGCTTTAACACAAGTGAAAACGTACGAGCATTATAATAATTGAATAGCTTCAATAAAATGATAAATGATACATGAAAAGTTAAAAATACATATAGTGTCACAGATTATAAAGTGGTATTAGTAAGTATCTATCGACGTGATAGGCGCCTGACCTTAGTGTCAGATGGTTTTCGAGAATGTGGAGTGTCGTCACGAGTATCTTCTTCCTCAAGATTGGTAGGTTCACGGTCCTGGCCCTCCCGTATCTTATGCACCTTGATCATGTGTGCCTGGCGTGGAATAGGACCAGTCTCCTTGCAGTCCTGAACACAGCAAACTGTGTCATACGCTCTCTGTGTCGGAGTCTTCAGTTTTTTAGTGAAACAGTGGATTTTCTCCATGTGCCTGGCGAAACTATTAGGATAATTAGTTGAGGTTGGACATACGTCACAGAAATACCTGATAATGTACCCCTCCCATACATTGTACAATTGGGTTCTGACTTAGAAGGCCTGGATTGCGGTCCTTGGTTTACAGGGGTCGTAGAAGAATGTTGTCGATTTCTGCTTTTTTTGGCAAGCATGTCTCTTGCAAGAGCTGTTTCACATGATTCAAAGTTAGTGTTATCACATCCAATGGAAAATGGTGTTGGTAGAACGGATTATAAAGACAAGTACTCTATAACTACTTATAACTAACTATAAGTAACTTATAACAACACTGAGCTTTACTGAAACAACCCTTGTAGTTTAATGTACTTACGTTTACGCGACATGGACTGTGATTCGTCAGGTTTTGACAATTTAGGTTTCTTTGCTGGGGGAGGGGATTGCTGTTGGCTCACATTACTTGCATCATTGTCGTCGTCAATAACGCTGTCATCTCCTTCGCTCACGTGGGGTTGTTGGGCTGAGGTAGCAAATCCAGATCCAGTAGTAATTGAGTTATATCCCTTGGTTTATGGATTGGAGAGAGAGAAATACTTCTTAATGGGTTGGATTTAAGTCCTTTTCTTTCAGGTTCGATTGTAAACGACGCCTCACTCGAGCCTTTACATAAAAGCAGGAAAGACAAATTAACCATTTCGTGAGGGATGTTTGTATTATACAATTCTTGTCACACAAAATAGTCATATTGTAGAGAGTTATGAACACTAATTACGTGCAAAATGTTGTAAGAGCGTACCTAAAACTCTGTCCATGATTTCCTCGTCCTTCATTTGACAAACTGTTAAATTTGTATAAGGTTTACAAGTGCCGGGCTCACAAGTCCCACCAACTGCTCATTTTGTAACCACCCCTAGTTCTTGGATCCAACAAAGGGTAAATCGGCTCCTCGTCCCCAAGCTGATAGCAGCAAAGACAAAATCCACGATAGTCAATGAGGGGGAATACTGATTCCAACTCTGTGGTTATCTTGTCAACAGTTACGACGCTATCGCTAGTCTCTTTATCAAGGGGTGGTTGTGGATGAGAGTCGACGTTTATGTGTTGAATGTCCGTTCCTGTCACATCAGACACCTGCGTTTCTGTACGAGGTATCGCATCAAGCGCCGCACTCAAAATTGCTGTTTTAGAACCAAAGAGCAGATAAGGGAATGAGTGAATTGGCCAGCCTCGCGTTTGAAATTCCTTGCCAGGACTCATACCTTTCTCTGTGTGGCAAATAAATGTCAAAGGATATTAACGTATAAAGTGACTAGACAATGTAGTTTCGTCTATGATAATTTGCGAAAAGTAATCAACCAAATGCTAACCTTGTTTGATGAGGAAACCCGAGGGAGCTCCAGCAACGTTACTTTCCGCTACCTTCCTTGCCCATGATTCACTTTGGCAATCAGTTGCGTTCGCCTCAAGACATATATGACTTACGGACACACCCGAACCCCCTGTTGTAACTGCACTGGAATTTTCTCCGGCCTGGCCATGCGTAATAGTGTAGCCTACATTTCCGGAGGTGGTAATACTAGGAGTCGAGGGGACGAATTCTTCCAAATCAATTATTGGAACCAAAGTTGTTGCTGACTGCAGACGTGATAACATGTTACCCTCACCTGTCGATAATATGCATCAAATTCCAACAATAATTGCGCGTGATAATTATGTGATTCATTGCAAGCAATTGCGGCCTTAATAATAACGTTCGTCTAATAATACTTACCCAGAGGTAGGCCTGAGCCAGTATTGTAAGAACTTCCTCTCTCTCTCCCTCCATGGCCCAGCTTACTTGAAACTTAAAAACAATAGTAATTCACAACGTGGAAATGTCTGGCACCACGGAAAAACAGGTTAAAAATGATAAACTTTGAAAAAATCACGGTTACTAATCCCACATCCGTAGTTCACCAGTGACTGGGATGGGCTAATATACGTGTGCAGGTATTTATAGTTTTTTTGCTCATGCAAAATAAAGTACGACTGGATGCCGACAACAGCTGATGGACTTATGGAGAATTTACTTAGTTTGAATTCTGCATAGTTCAAAAACTCGATAAGTGAGGCAGGTGCAAGGAGCTCTGCTTCCGCCCGAATTAAGCAAACTAGATAATTTAAATTACTTCATTCCCACAACTTACTATGACACCGCCGTACTACACAGTGATTTGTGAATTATAGGCAAGCTGACATTGAAGGACACATCTGACACATCATATTCCAAGGTCCAAACCCACCCATTATAACATGCAGGAAAAAATTCCTGATGCATACACGATGTTACAAATTTTGGCAGGAATGTTTTCCTGAAGGGGAAAAATATTACAACGTTCTTTTTTTCAACACAGGGACTGTTCCTGTTTGGCCAAGTTGGTTTAACTTCGGCCAACAGGGAAAAAAGCCTGTTTACCCAGCCTTATAAGGTACATTGTAGAAATATGGGTGAAGTTGTTGTGTTACCTGGACGCCGGTCAAATATGTATGTATTATTTTAAAATCCGACAATTCCATTAAACTAGGTCAATTATTTATTTGAAAATTACAATGCTCAAAAGTTTTAGGAAAATTGTTGGATAATTCGTACTAGTAAAATTAACACAAGGCAGATGAAACGTTGATTTAGTTTGAAAATATCAAATTTTATATACATTGTTTCATACATTGTATGACACACATATATATATATATATATATATATATATAATATTTATTGTATTTATGAGTGAGCTGCCATGCATGATTTTATTTAGAGACAATGTCACATGTTCGACATGAGACATGTTCGACGCCTTCCAAAATATTCTCTAAAAGTCACCATATGTGGGAAAACAAGATGCACGCGACTTGTTCCTCCAAGTACCTCAAAATTATTTGTAAGTTAATTGAACGGCGTCGAGCGTTTATAAAAAAAGCATATGGCATTTCTACCCCATAATTTTCCCTGGGTGTGTAGCATGAATATATATAACGTCTATCTTGTCTACCTTGAGTTTACAAAAATGAGCAGCTTCCAAAGCAAAACCTTTTATCCTTCTCAACTCCAGCTCCCGGATCTGCCCTTTTCTGAAACACCCTTTCCTTCCCAGGAAATGTAAACATTAAATCAAGTTGTGGCTTTGTTACAATAAAAATTACCTATTCTAATGAATACTCAACTGTTTTGAAGAAAAAAATTTGTTTTCACAACGACGGGTCAATTTCCAAATATATTTATACTACGTTTTGTCCGCATAAGCATGTATTTCATGGGAAGACCCTTGTGTAAAAATCCGAGATTTCACTTGAAAATCCACAGGTAAATAATTTGGTAAATTCGGAAGCTCAAAGAGAAATCTTAATTTCGTGAGCAGGAACAGATACGTAAAATACCGTATTAATTGTGTACGTATTAGCGTTTAGTGGTTCACCGTGGGACAATGCTGTAATGGCATCTTGGGTACCCAGCTGTATAAAATCTGGTTTATATTTTAAACGGCGTTGGGTCAGCACAGTCCACTGACAAAATGAACCCCTTTTATATTTTATTCCTGACCCAAAAAATGTATTTCCTGGGCCAAAATAATTTATTTCTCTGGCCAAACTAGTTTTTTTTACATTTATTCCAGGCCAAAATGTTTTATGTCTTGGCCCTAAATAATTTATTTCATGTGCTAAAACTAATTTTTTGGGCTACAAAAAATGTTTAACCTTATTCCAGGCCCAGTTAATTTGGCAAATAAATTTATTTTCCACCTGGAATTGGAATTATTAATATTTAGAAATTACTTTGGCCCAGGAAAAAAATCATTTGAGCCTGGAATTAATTTTAGGGGGGGCATGTATGAATACACTCCACAAATTATAATTTTAAACCTCGGTTCCTTTAATGTACTAATTATTGAGGAGCACATGTGACGATTTTCGTAAAAATAATTCTGACGCACCTTTGGGTTGAAAAAAACATGTTGGCGCGAAATTTTTGACCCTATGCTACATGCGCCCATAGATTAAACTTAGAGGTCAATCTGTTTTGCTTGCGCTAACATGTTTTTTTTCAACCCAAATGTGTGTCAGAATTTTGTTTTACGGAAATCGTAACCATATGCGGGAATTAGGCGGGAGAGAGCTGATATGGAGTTGTACATATGCGTAAATAATATTGTAAATGAGGATGAAAAGGAAATCATAACAATTACGTGAGGACCTCGTCAACAGATATAATAACCTAGTTATACACGAAATGAGTTGACCGACGACATGGTACAATTACATTGCCTCACGTTATCAAAAAGTATTTGTTACAATAGCTGGTTTAAATTTTAAGCGGCGTTGAGTAAGCACAGTCAGCTGACAGAATGAACCCCGGTCAAATTATTTTCTTGCCCACGGCCCACATGCAAATACTAAATGTATTTAAGCTGATTCAAGGGAATTGATCAAATGGCCTCAAAGTCTTAGACTAACTGTATAAAATTATGTAGGAAACGGCTTGAATTATTTGAATAAGGGAGCTTGAAAAATGGATGGTTGGAAATTTAGAAAGTGTCGCATATAAATTCCTACATGTTTTCCTCTCTTAACCTTTTCCTTTACTTGGAGTATATGTATGTTGAAGGGTTGAGAAAAAATGGGTTTTTTAATTTTCCATGACCAGATGCCGGTAAATAATATCGGTGTGTAGGAAAGTAAATGGATAATTTCCACGCCATCCAAGCAATAGGTTTTAATCATTCCACATTTCGTCGTGAAGACAAAGAGCTCATATACAAATAGACGGACACGCAAAGTACTGCCCGTTGGTGGAAATTTTATTTTTTATATTTTTTTCTTCTTACCATGAATGAGTAACATCCATTTTAATTTGTTTTAAGTTCACACGCTCCAAAACTCTGTTCTATTAAATATTTAAATTATTAAATGATACACGATTTTGTTGCCAGAGCATGACCTGCTATGAAGGTATGTGACGACTACAAAGGTAGCCTAGAGTGCTGTTGCTGAAAATTGAATCGGCGTCGAACTTATGGTAAACGTATTATTTCGCACAAATTTGGGTGAGAAAAATAAAGCATTTTGTGGGTTACTGATTTTAAAATTGCCATGGTTTTTTCTTCATTTGCTCGTATAAAATTTGAGCTGATATTTTATTTTAAGAGAGCTCTGGACCAAAATCTGCGTATGGAATTTGAATAATTTTAATTTTGCTCGTGTAGTTATTTTAGTCAATTTGTTAGCCATCAAATACAATTGTGTAACTTTGAAGCCTCTCAACTGAGTTTGTACCCTACGGATTTCATTTTTTTTAAATTGAAACGTTAAAAATGGTAAGATTTCAATGTCACGCAAAAATTAGTTTCATAAAAATCAAAGACTCTGAACATGTGTGTTTACGGCACACATTTTAATGAGTCAATTTTTGGTAAGATATTGTGCAACTTTGACGCCTCTCAAAAAAGACTTTTGCTGGCAAGCATTGCAAACTGAGAATGGTTGTAAAGTGCATTACAAATGACTAACTATTACCAAAGGTTATATACCATATATTTTTATAAAACCGGATTTATACAATTATGATAAAATATGATGTTCTGGATGAAAATTTAGCATAGTTTTACCATTTAATTGCTCAATAACCACTACCCCGACAGAAATACGGTAGGTACCGATGAAAAGCTCTCGGCAAGAGCTTTCGAATGATATTTTATACATGAAAATCCGAAG
>JAQFXU010004654.1:0-13069 GCA_034693705.1 Spatulosminthurus flaviceps | reverse complement strand
ACTGAAGAGAAACGTCGTGGATAAATTTCGACTGCAATAAAAACACGCCTACATTAAAAATTCGATTTCTATACTCACATGTGCTAAGATTCTATATGTAGTTTTTTAAATCAGTATAATAAAAATTAACATTTCACCGAATACTTTCAAGCAATATTTTTGACTTACATTGCTAAAGTGAATATTTTGCTGAAAACCGATGGGGTTCCCAAAGCATGAAGGGGCGTTACAGACCCCCTTGTCTCTCCCGGATTAAAACCCCCTTTACGGAAACCATTTCCTTCTAATTTAAACTTGTCCACAAGTAATCCAATCTGATTGTTTGATTCGATAAATTTCTCATGGGATCTCCGGTCCACAGTTGCTAAGCATACTGCAAGAAAATTTATAAACTAAAAATGTAACCACTGAAAATGTCAAAATATTATTTAAAATCTTCCTGTTTGTTTATACTCACAATAATACATCAAAGGATTTTCAACTTCAGGACAGGGGAATCCAATGGTTCGGAAATAATCCAGCATCAACCGAGTGTTGCCGGAGTACACTACGTCTCCCAAGCAGAGGTAAGTTACACGGTCCAAGAAAGGGAAAATATCCGACCGAGGTTTCTCCATGGTTAAGATGACCAAACGACCATATTTCTTAGCATAATTAGACAGAATCGAGACGATAAAGTAGGTATTTAGCGGATCCAAATTCCAAGCTGGCTCATCCGCAAGAAGAACCACTACATAGCAAAAATTTTTTAAATTTACTTTATAAAATTCGTAATCATTTTATTTTTATTTATTTAAATATACTATTACTATAGTTCCAACTCCTCACCAGGATCTTTGATCAGCTGAACCCCAATCGATAATCGTCGCTTCTCGGAAGGGGACAATTTATCCACATTTGAACCCGCAGCTTGAGTCATGGCTATATCCGAGAGAATCTGCCTCACCCTCCCCTTCCTAACTGACGAAGGTACATTCAAACTCAAGCACGTCTGATGATAGAGAGTTTGGTAGACGGTGATTCCAGGCTGTAGGAATCTATCATTCATTCCACTGAAGTAGCTACCAGCTGTTTGAAAAAGTCGTTTATTTATGTTCACACCGTTGAGAAGAACATAACCCTTTTTCACACCCGCTGATCGACATGCAATCACATCCAGTAGCGCCTTTTTCCCGCTTCCTAATTTCAACCAATCAGACCATTATTATAAAATATCTATTAACAATAATTTCAAATGGTTTAAATAAGAAAATCTGTAACCACCTTTTGATCCCAAAATGGCCATGATCTCCCCAGAATGAACTTCAAAAGAAACATCGCGCAGAATCATTCCACTTCGGATCGTTCCTGTCACTTGTTTCATCCATGTTGGTGGCTCCACCTTTTGAAACGCATTTTTTACAAGGAATTAATACACATTTCATACATATTTACTTTTTTCTAAATAAATTTGGTCTCTATAGTATCTCTTAAATAAATACTTATTAAATATATCCCATTAAACTTACATGACCCGTGTAGTACAGATTCACAGCCTCCAGGACATAGTCACTCGGGCCAATGATCGACATTTCGTTTTTTCTCCCAGCCTTAAAGTTTCCTCTATATTGAAATAACAACAAATTCAGCCGTTACATCAATGTCTTCAGAGAAACACTTTTACTTGCTAAATTTCCCTAAATTGCCCAACGTAATAATGCTATAAAATATGAGTTCATTTCCACATATCCACTTAATAAGGTTCTCTTACAAAACAAATTTCTACGAGAAAAATAACTCATTAAAATATTTCCCAAATGTATGCGGAATATACAAGCAAGTCTAATAATCTAGGTTTAATTAAGCTTTCAACAATCTGTCAAATTAATTCTCCTTATGTATACACCACTCGACAAGATAAAGTTACGCAGCCAAGAGAAAAAATAAGCTATTTCGTTACATCCACCAACTTCATTACCATACCATGTTGTATGTTTATTAATGATATCATCATTAATCCACGTACAAGATACAGCTCTCGAGTTTGGAGACATGTAAGAGGGAAATCTCAATTTCTAAAATCCATTTTCACTTGAAACTCCTCAAATTCTCTGAGAAATTTAATGAAGGAGAATGAAGTGAGAAAAAAACGTGAGTAAGCTTAATTAATGGAATTTATTATTACTGCGGTAAAAACTCCCTTTCCATTCCTCAACTTCATTTTAAACCCCCTCTCTCTTTCCTACACCACTACTCCCATACTAACGAATTCCTCTACCCTAAACACTGGAACTACAATAACAACAACTACCGCAAAAGGGACAGAAACTACCGAAGCTCTCCGCAATAAATCAATGGAGACAAGTCGATTAAAAAACCAAGTAAAAAATTCTTCTCATTTTTATCTCATTAGTACTATGTCCCTTGATTCTATACAATAATGACTTTTCCCCTACAGCACATGAGCAGTATAGTATATATTTCTTCATGAAAATTATTACCTTCAGAGTTTTAGCTCCCATACTTTTTATAATATTGTACATCTTATTTAACCACAATAATATGAATGAAAAATGTACCTGAGAGATGTGCAAAGTTTAATCATAAAATCTGTAATAACTGTAGGATATGAGCTTGTCTCTCTCTCCTCCTCTCTCTCTCATTTTATATACCGCACAAAATAAACATGGCAATTTAATTGTGAGAATCAACGATGATCTCATATCCTTTAAATTTGCCGTTCTTGTCCGTGTTTAATCATTTGTATATTTACTTAAGACTAAAATTGGATTTCCATCAGCTCAGCTCTCCCCCCTTCCTTCCACCCCAAATACCTCCCTCATTACCCACAAACTAATTGTACATTCATATCTCTGTATAAAGGGGAATAATGTCACAAGTAGGAGCCTACAACTCATCAGAGTTTATCATTACCACAACTTCCTCAATAGTACTACACAATATACAACCTTAATAAATTAAATTGCTCAATTCAACCTTATCTTAAATATTCAAGAAAAATCTCACCTCTTTTACCTTCTTCCTCACGATTGACTTGGATTCTCTTTGATCTTGACTCTTACATTCCCATTACATGACGGACACCAACAACTAAAAATTGTTCACAAGTGAGTGAGGTTCAGAAAGTAAGAAATGTTTTACAAGTATCTACTTATAACTATCTATACCATACATCAATGTAATAAGGACCTACTTTTCCACACTTCCCCACTATTCTTTACCACATATATAAAATATCCCAGAAATTCCTTATTGCACCTTCATATAAACTCCAATAGTAAGTATACCTTTTCCCTCTGACACTATTACACAGGAGTTTATAGTTTATTGGTGAGGAAATTCTTGTGTTCTATATGGTTCTGTAATAAGTAGTCCTTGTATAGCTCTTCCCTATAAGTATAGCTATAAGCTCAATAATTTCTAACCAGTAGTGTATAAATAGTGACAAGTGTGGTTGTTAATGAAATTGAAGTGACACAGGTGTGTGTATGTAATAATATGTACTTGTATAGTATAGGTACAAGTCTCTCAGCCTTGGAGTAGGAAATTACAAGCTAGCTCTCTGCCTATGACAAGTGTGTCTCTCCCTACAACTGTCGGTGCATAATATTATAAAATTCCCCTCTCTCTCTCTCCCTCTCCTCACAAAACAAAAAGCTTAGGGTGTACAGAACCATCAATGAATGCTATTATAGTACCTACCAGGAAGGAAGCAACAGGTGAATTGGAGATGCTTACAATATTCTGAGAACTGAGGGACGGGGCAGAGTGCTTATTTAAAATACCTCCTGAAAAGCGGTTCCCTCTGGTTCTGGAGCCTACTCTACACTACCCCTACCCTGTTCTTATGTACATACCCACGGGTCCTACTACCAAATACTAATAAACTGACTATAGCAAACGGACGCGCCTCCAATTGTTCCACTATTGTTGTCAATGTTGATGTGAATAACCTATAGAACAACCTGCCTCTTTTACAAGAAGACACACACACACCGCACACACGCACATATATACGTTCTACATATATAGTCTAAAACTACAAATATTATATACATACGCCAGTCGTCCCCAGTTTTCTACACGTATAGAAGAAGAAAGCTCAGTCAGATCTTGAAGGAGCTAGAAACTTGAAGGAACTCTGGTTGACAGGATGAGGCAGGAGCAGGAGTAGCTCTGGCAGTGCTCTTTCACAGTCAGAATAACTGAGTATCAAGAAGGAGCAGACAGGTTGGTTAGGGGGGAGAGTCGAGAGAGAGAGAGAGAGAGAAAGACTCCAGAGGAAAAGTTAAAGTGTTATTATATTGTTGCTTAGGATAAAACCTACCACACAACTGCTCCTAAGAGGAGGAAAGCTACCTCTGTTATATCTCCAAGCAAAAAGGTAACTTTTTCATCTTCCACTCCCATGAATTCCAAGTTCTTTACCTGCAAAGCCTTTTAGCTCTCTGCGTACATAGCATAGTCTCTATGTGTTATCCTACCCCTCGTACATTTACCTTTCATTTACCTTCAATTTATGTATCGTCAGAGTGAGGAACCTACGGCTACAAAAAAAATAGGATATATACAAACCTTTTTACTATTTCAATGGTATTCACAGGTGTGGGTAGTACCTTTGAAATACTATATACAGCTATGCAGGCTTTATATCAGTACCTTCTCCTTGTACATATAGTATGCATACAGTATGCCGTATGTTAGATATGTGCATTCTATACACATTGCCGGACAGAGAGTGATGAATACCTGAGGGAATTCAAAAAGTCCTAATGTTCATATTACTGAAGCAGGAGCCGCTCAGTCAACGGCTGTATTATTGTAGTTGCTAGTGTATAAAAGTCTATCTCTCACTTTTAGGACACCTGTGCTAACCAGGGTATTTTCACTCATGGCCTGAATAGTACGCATACTTTTCTCATTTGGCCATAACTCCAACAGCAACTGTTAATCTATACTCTGTTATAATTTGTCTCGAAAAAAGTCATTGACAGTGTGTGTCGTCAACAATAAAGTACGTAAGTTTGTAATTTTTTTTTTAAAAACGCAAATCACATTGATTTTTTCAAACTCACTTGTATAATCAATTCTCCTCTGTCATATAAAAAGGAGACGAAAGGAAATATATAAAAAAGGTCACTATTTTTAGTACAGATAGTGTGAGAGGGTTTGTGGGGATAATAACTGTGCTGTAGAGTGATGAACAACGCACTATTTACTCACGGATTGATAGTAATTGCGTTATACACGTTACACTTGATAATTAGTATCTATAGACAAAAGAGCTTCCATGCTCCTATTCAGTTTTAATATGTGGTCAAACCACTGTGTGCAATGCTATAACTAATCAGTGTCTTTAATCTCTATCCAAGCTTAATATATATAACCCTAATCTTAATTAATAAGATTTGAGGCGTGAAATTTTCAAATTAGTTTTTTCCCCTTGTATAAAATACTAAAATACTTAGCGGGCTTATAAAAGAAAAGAATAAGGTCAAGAAATGTTATTAAAAAATTGATTCCCTGGTTTTCAATGTGGATTATTTCGTTGATTAAAATTAAATCGATCTGTAGTTTGTAGTATATTGTATATCTATATCCACGTAAATACTGATTATTCTGTGTATCCATATCTATGTTCAATTTATATAAAGTTAATGAGATTCGAATGATACTCATCAAATTTTTTTTTATTTTTTGTATGTTCAACAGGTGGAGAACCGTCCGGCCCTTTTTTCTTATATGCTTGTTTACAAATAACCGAACGTTGAAGAGAGTTGGCAAGCTTGACGATATAAACTAAATCAAATTATTTAGCATTTGTGTCGATATAGTTTTATAATTGGGCACAGATGTAAAGGCCAGACGAGCGTATATGTAATTTGAGAGGGTATGTTCCACAGTTGTTGTTATTTGTACACACAAGTAATAAGAGTTATTACTTAAAGGAAGAGATGAAATATATAGTCCATTAAAGGAAGACATAAGGAAGAAGTATTATGATCATCAGATCGTTCCAACCATATACTTTTCTATGTTGCAAACATTTGTCCATTAACCGTGTCCAAATGGCAGTTGCATTATTGTCAGTGAAGTGACTAGTTATATACAAACTGAAAAAAAAATTATATATTACTTTTGTGTGATTCTTTTTCACTATATACGACTCATACGACTTGTCTTTCCCAAAGACAATGACACAATCTTAAAATCATTTCTGCTGAGTGAGAGATAAATAATAATTGTGTGGAGGGGCAAAAGCGTTTTGGATATATACAAAAAATACTATATATGTATATTCTATATACACTGTTAAAAAAATCCAAGCCAATTGTGGTTGAGTTTATTCCCATCGTCATGTGAACTACTTGGGCGCATTAAAGAAGTCACCTTTAAAGTATAATAATTCAATTGGATCGAATAGAACTGGTAAGTTTTATGTTCCTATCCTATTTTTTATAAAAAATCCTAGCCACATTTTAGTACAATGACTATTTTTAGTATCATATTATTATGTCTATAAGGAAGGTGGAGAGATTTTTAACCATATCAAAAATGGATGATACTAAGTAAGAGTGTTAAGAGAATGGAGACAGGATAAAAGTGCAACTCACCGTAGGATTATTAACATTGACAATTAATTTCCCGTCTCAAGGTGCTAAGCGAAACAATGGGAGTAGGGATTTTTTGGCTCTTATTACAATTTCGACAAAAAACCATATAACTTATGGACTTTTTTGGGTGGAGATTCATAAAATATAGGAAGTTCCTATTACTTTTCCATTCTTTTTCACTTACACTTATTCTATGTATATTTGTACAGTAATGGGCAGCAGTGGCAGAAATGGTGATACATTGCATGTGAATACGCATTTTAAATGATTTTTTAAAATTTCCTTCAGACGGTAGTGTGGTGGTACACATGAGAGCCAAAGAGGAAGATGATGTATGTGTAGGATTAGAAGTAAAAGTAATTAATCATAGGTTTATATTAGGAAATACCCATGTACATAATATCATCCTTCCTTTTATTTTAGTTTAGGAGGAAAAATGGCCATATACGCAATTTCATCCTCTTTGCAAGCAAAGGAATAAAAATCTGTTTTTTTCTTGTCTGCTGAAAGAAACTTTAGTTAGAAGAAAAAAATGTAAATGCAATTTTTCCCTGAAATAATGCCATGGTTTGGTGCACATTTCATCCACCTTGAGTCTTTACAGGCCTTTACTCCTTTTATTAACGTATGAGCATGTGTATGCTTGAGCAAGTATGTATGTGTAGGTTGGAAGTTCATATATGTATATATGTAAAATTTATTTCATTTATAATACACTGAGAACTTCTATATATCGTCTTTTAGCATTTTCAAAAGAATATAATATGTATATTATAAAGGAGTCCCTTATTAATAAATATCTCTTTTAACCATCACCACATATATTAAATTTTACTTTCGTCCCGTCAAAAAAAAAACTCTTTCCGTCTTTGTTCCTTCCTACACAGGCTATACATCTACCATTAATTATTTAATAGTAAACTTGAGGATTTAAGTAAATGCTCACATTGGTATCATCAGCTGATGTAGGTACTATATATTTTTATATGGTTTTCCCCGTCAAATACAAATATATCAAAGATTATTCTATACCAAGGATATACGGCTGGACTTGACCATGAGCATGACAGAGTGACAAGGTCGGGAAAAATAAAGTTTTTTTTATTGTGTACTTATACAAACCACTTTGCTATTTATACTTTTGGTCTGCGGGCCCGAGATGAGATGCAAGTATAGAGGATGTTTTTTTCTCATCTCCTACTCCATGTAATTACCTATTAAAAAAGGTAGGGAAAAAATTTAAAGCCTTTTTAAGAAAGGTATAGTTGATTATTTAAAAGGCTTGATTATTATATACGGGTAACATCCCCAGAATATAATTACACGGTAAATCTATGACATTATTTACATCCTCACGAACCTTGATCCTTTGAAGAAAAAAAAGCCCCAAAAATGTCGTCTCCACACAAAGTGATGAAATTCACACACACTCATGAAATTGCAATGCATGACGGGGGATTTAAATATAAGGCCTAGAAATAAAAAAAAATGTAGACTATCGTATAAGAACGTATATATATATGTAAACACGTATGTTAGGTTGTTATTTTAGTATAGTTTGGAAAAGATCCATCGAGTTAAGAATCTTAGGCCAAAATGCCATGCATGAAGAGCACTAGACTTTGACATGTATCCCATATGTATGGATCCATATATATTTTACAATATTATAGGTTTCCCTTTGGACAAAGAAATTTCAACAATAATTAATTCTCCTTTAGAAAAACTTGTTTTTTTCTCCACTCACTTGAATTTATATGGTAGTTTCATCATATATCAGTAGTAATGGAGGAGTGAATTTGTGAATCTCACTTGTTCATTCCATTATTTATGTCATTAATTATTAGTAGAAGAGAGACCCAATGGAAATCTATGTATTTCCCCTGAACCTATGGGATTTGTACGGTGATAATCACCTCATCTCTAAAGTACATACTTCCAATGCAATCCTTGTCCAGTCATTTAAGAATCTCTCTTGCATTCCTCTATATTATCTGACCGGTTTAAAAGTGTACAAAAATTTTACTTTTCTTCCCTTACTACTTACTTACTTACTTTTGACTTAATAATAATCATTATTATTGGTAAAAAGAAACTATTACGTAATTTTTAAACTTTCTATCAAAACATCACCCATGACTTATCATTTTTTCATCATACCATTCATTCAATTCATAAGATGTTTTTACTTTTTAAAAAAATACTATAATTTGCATGAGAATCCTCCTATACAATCATATGCGTGAGTCATGCACAGGATTTTTGTTGCCGATGTTGAATTTTTATGATTTAACAATAAAAAAAAATGTTTACAAATTCCTTCTCTTTCAGGCCAGTGAATCAACTACAACAATCCTCATTGGACTTTCATCCAAAAGCTTGTTACTACATCCCAAAAACGCAAGCTAATCATGAAAAAATAATTCAACAAAATTCTATATAACGTGAAATCATATACAAATGTTCAAAATCTAAGGAAGAATATTCTTGTGTTTTATAATAGTAATTCCTAAACTTTATGAAAATGAGAACTAAACGGTTGTTTTTCTAACAGTGAAGGAAAAAAATATGACAAAAACAATCCAAGAAGAAAATCACACCTGTGCAAAAACAATTTACGAGTGAAGTGTGATAAGAAGACGTTTGAGGGGGAAAAGGGGGACGCGAGTGAGTGACTGAGTGAATGAGACGTTGAAGAATGCGGAAACCTGAAAATAAACAGATTTTTCGTTTAGTATGAAAAATCCATGACTATATAAAGTTTGAACATGCTCAAGACTATAAGGGAAGGATCTAGCAATAAGGCACTGTTAGTTCTACTACACAAGACACAAATACACGTTAAATCAACCTTTTAAAAACTTGTACAATCTCCGCAGGGGAATTTAGTACATTTTTCCTCTATACATGCTCTTCTACCTAGGCTATGTATACATGTCCAATTTATTTTTTTTATTGATGACTCGTCCATATCGTCACCGTTAAACATCCAATAGTGATCGTAACTTATTTGTGAACTTGACTATGTGTGGATTGGTTACGTGTGTAAGAACAGATAATGTGTGTGTGTGTGCATGAGTGAGTGAGTCGAATGTGTTTGGATCTGTTCATTCAAGTTCGACGGACTCATTCAATACCTGTTGGAGTAGGACCTGTTGTAGAAGATATATGAAGATATGTTCATGTGTTTATATGCAACAATGGTAAATTACTAAACTAAAATCCTCCCACAGGCAAAAAAAACCTTCTTCTATGAAGAGAATAAATGTTCCACAAATATCCTTCCCACGTGAGTAAATCAAGAGGAATGGGGATGTTCTTCTAATATAGAAAAATCCTTGCCAATTTAGCGTGAACAGTTTGACATTTACAAATCAATATATCCCGTACATATAACAGTGTATTGGGGGAGAGAGAGAGAGAGATTTTTTTGTTCCTGTAAATCAAATCAGTGAACAAGTGTTCTGTATTTTTTTTCTGTGTGTAAAAGAAAATGCATGAAATGTGGGAAATGCAACAACCTCCACAGTCAGATCGGAAATATGTGATTCCAACCCACTCCGATCATTCACCAAGTCCTCTTCGAAGGACACACGGCGGAGGATTAGGATCGGGTGGGGGTGGTGGGACTGGTGCAGCGGAGGATCTCCATGCTTGGTCAATCTATCGTCAGAATTTAAATTCAGATTTTACGGACTCGGCTCTTGGGTCGGACGAGAGGTCACCACTACCCTACGGCAATTTCCAATTGAGGGAACAGACTGTTCAGAGTATCCTGAGACATCCGAGACTTGCGCCGAGATCCGAATTAGGCTCGAATATGTACGCTTATCTGAAATTCGGTCTTCCCAGAGTATTTCCTCCCAATGTGGGATCCTCTCCACATGGGAGACATCCCATGCATAAGGATGCATCCTCAGGGTACGACTCCGCGGATGAGAGGAATCAGAGTCCACATCAGACGGCGGGTCATCATGGGAGGAGTAGATCAAGAATGACGGATCGCGGTTTAAGTTCGGGCCATCATACGAGCGAAAGTGTTCTTCGAGCAGGGAGAGCTCGATCAGAGACGGATTTGAGGGAGGGGATGGTCCCGAATCGGTTCACAAGTGCCACCAATACTGCCGGAGCAGGGAGGAATAAGCTTCGAGGTGCCAATAGTGAAGCTAATCTAATTCATGAGCAGATGCGTCCTATTTCGAAGAATGGATCCCAGGTTTGTTTGTTTGTTTGTTTTTTTTATATCATATTTCACATTCAATATAATATCGTTGAAAAAAACGGGACTTTAATAATTGTAGTTCTATTCATCAGCAACTAATAATTATTCGCTTTTTCTCTCGACTTTCTTTCCACATTTTTTCAAAGTGTGAGTAACAAATTACAATATCTCCTTTCCCCTCTCTATATGTTCTTATTTAGCATGTACTCATTGACTGACCCATTCATTCTTTGGGATTCCATTCATTGACTATAGAAGAAGCTTATTCAGAATTTAAATAGGAAGTTACAGTTTTACTGTTAATTCTTCATCGATGCAGGTGCATACTAATTATGCACATTCCACACTGCAGAACGTGTTCTACACAGTCCTGACCTGATTAATTTCCTGATTAGATCAAGTCAAGTTTCTTAATGAAATTTCTATTCAATTAAACTCTTATTTGAGTCCATAGTATCTTTACTATGCGTATATAGAGAGAAAGAGTGGAGAGGATCCTTTTTCAATGAAGTACACTTTTAATTGAATAGCACTTGAATTTTTCTAAATTGTTTTTAGTCAGGTAAAAAAAAAAGAAAAAAAACTAAACGTATAATTACAATGTAAAGAGTCTAAATTGTTTTTCTTCTTGTTAACTTCTTCTGTAAACATGAGGTCTTGAGCTACAGCAGGTTCCTGCTGGTGGAGTTTGGAGTAGTTTTAATAATGCTAAAAGAAACTAAAAGAAACGTTTACGTTCAAACAACTTTCAAGAAAAATGCTCCCATTTACAGGATGAAAAAACCTGGTGTGTGGATTTAATAGGACCAGAAGAGTTTTTAAAAGGATTGTGTTTTTCG
The DNA here is from genome assembly GCA_034693705.1 of Spatulosminthurus flaviceps. Classification (NCBI taxonomy): domain Eukaryota; kingdom Metazoa; phylum Arthropoda; class Collembola; order Symphypleona; family Sminthuridae; genus Spatulosminthurus; species Spatulosminthurus flaviceps. The sequence goes on along the minus strand of JAQFXU010004654.1, from coordinate 1,394 downwards.
AGAAGAAAAAATGTTCATTGAGCACCGTTTTTACGTAATGGGGTGTCTAATTTGTAGCTTTTGTTGTGTTTAGTGAATTTCTATGTGATGATAATAATTCATTTGATAAGTATTTATACTTTTGTATTTGACCCTGCAGATATCCTTAGTCTCACGTCAGTCCCGACCCAATCTTCTCAATGGAGTCAACCCAGGATTCATGAGTCATAAAGGAGGAGGGGTAATCAATGGAGGACACTCAGTCTACGGAGACGGGAGCGTTGCAGGTGGATTAGATGTGGACAGCCATGAGTCTTACTTTAAGCATCCTCATCTTCAGGTAATTTTTATAGGAACATTGCATGAGTTGAACTTGCTTTTTATCACAAGATTGAGAGAAGATAAAGCTACTATAAGTAGAACCATTAGTGATGATTACTGATAGTTATCTATTGAGGACCCTGTAATTTACTATTTCGATATAATGACTATATAGTTAGGATGCGATGCGCGAGATTTATAAAGTTATCTATAGAAGACGTGGTTGTTCTAGATTCCTCTGATTTCTAGTTCATGCCCAACTACAACTATACACAATCCACTTGATACGATGATCAAGTGTGAAATGAGACATTGGACAGACAGTTAGTCATTCAAGAGCGTTTAGAATAATAATAAACTTGGGCTTCTTTTCTATCCAGATACATTACTAAGATTGGATGACAAAGTGCTGGCGTAGTGAATTTACATATTTATGTTGGAGAATCTTATGGGACTACCAGTGCGAATAAATATACTTATATATTGTTAAAAATTTAACGGTTCCTTGACCGTGAGAGAGGCTCTATCTATATGATAATAACATAGAGTGTATATAATATATATAAAAGTAAACTATGTGTATTTACCCTCACACCTCCTTCTCTTCTCATCTACATATTTATGTATGCAATGCCAACTGTACATATTATTATACGATATACCCTATAAAATATTCTCCAATTACATTTGTAGATTCTTCCTTATTGTAGTAAATATACAGGTATTTCGTTCATACCTGCTGTATCTGTATAATATTTATGTATTCATGGTAGGGGAGCATATGATTTAGCTCTGATAGCTCTTTGCATGCGAATGAATGTCTGTCTGTGGGATAGAGATTCATTGAAGAGGAACATTAAAGGAGAAAAGGTAGTGGTTGTTGGCATAACTTGATAATGACTCAGAGAGACTCAGGGTAATATTTACTAAGCTTTTACATTGTTTATAGTTTTACAGTAACGCGTTTTTTTTGCATGGCATTGTAAAGCATTATACGGATGACTTTTTCCCCCGACATGTATACAGTAAAAACTCTCTAAGACGGCCTACGCTTAAGACGGTTTTACTTTACTACGGTCGAATTGGAAAGTCCC
>JAQFXU010004653.1:0-13070 GCA_034693705.1 Spatulosminthurus flaviceps | reverse complement strand
CACGAAAATAATGGTTAAACTAACCAAATGGTTAACTTAACCATGGTTAAGTCCACTAGTGAAATCAAGGTCTTAGTGAGTAAAAGTAAATGTATTTTCATTCAGCTTGTTATAGCCTGGATACAATGTAAATGATGCTTTAAAAGCTTAAAATGAAATTTTCAAAAACTTTGTCCTACCTCTGTGCGATTTATGTTGTTTGCTTATCGATCGTTCAGGTAAAATTTTACTATTATTTAACTGCTACGTCGCAAATGATACGCTGAGTTGATACTGTAGTCACCAGAGAACAATTTATTTCATTTTCTAATTTGAATTTTAGTGAAATCACTGTGTAATACGAACAGTTATTGTTGTTTGTAAAATTGTCAGTCAGGCCCTTCGGTTGGCCGTATTACACGGAAGCCTTCAAATTTTCGGCGAAATTGTTTAAGAAATGGGGGTTTATGTCAGGTTGTTGGTCATCCTGTACGAAACTCTAGAGCTTTTATTTTTACATGTAATTAAGAGAATTTAAGAGAACAAATAAAATCTAGAATTGAGTGGAAACTGTATGTTCATATAAAGCAAATGTAAATACATCATGTGAAGTAGGGAAATTATTTGTATCTGTGTAGTGTCTTGAGCGTTACTTAATTATGCAGGAAAATTTTAATCCTGGAAAGAAAATGTTTTTCTAGAGTCTGTAACTCTAAACTGGTCCACAGGCTTAAGTGTGTGAGATCGCAACATCATCTCTCCGCGATAATTTAAGGCTGTCGCATAGGGCGGGGGCGAGCAGTCACCCTTCATTCCGTTTAGTTTGTAATGTTGAGGCCATTTTTAAAATACATGATATTTACTATGGTACAAATTGGAATTGGGTGATGGTCATCCCCTACTGAATTCGAATTTTTAACCCCCCCATTTTACATTTGTTGTTGATATTTTTTCATGAATTCCCTGTGATCAAACCCCAAACTTTTGCCGTTTTGTCCCTCCAATTGATTTCACTAGCTTTGTCGATTGACCCACCTATAATTTTTTCAGCTGATTCCAAAAAAATTTTTTGGGCTATATGCAATATCCACGATAGGGTAGGGTTCCCTTAAGGGTTTAAACCTTACGGGATTTAACCCTCCTGATTAGTCGGGACCCCAATTGATTTCGAATGTCCTGTCGGCTCCTGTACTTTTTTATGCTAAATTCATAAAAAAAATTTTTGTGCTATCTTCAATATTCTTGTTGGGCGGAGAGGGGCAAAATTCTGCAAATGAGCAAAATCTGCGCATTGACCGTGCGCCTCTACAGCATTGGACCGAAAAAATTCAAAATGCTTGTACGAATGTAATAAGTATGTCATAGAGCATCTTTTGGCACCCTTAAACATTATCATTCACAACATCGGATTTTGTACCTACCTGATTTGGCAAATACCTACCCACTAGCTAGTTGCGATGGATGGAGTATTATTGTTATTGAAATCTCATGTATTAGATATGTACTTGCCGTAGAGTTGATAGCGTTATCCTTGATTAAATTCGTTAAATTATATTGAAATGTGGTTTCGAAAATTTTAAGAAATGTTTTTGCAAAACCTACACGATGGATTTCAGCCATATTCAAACAGAAGAATATGGCTAACATTGTCTGCAATGGGGCCATAATGTGGCCTGAGCAGCTTCCTGAATTTGTATAAAACTTTTCAATGCAACAGACTCTGTTTTTTCAGGAGCCCATTTGATTTCACATACCTTGCCAAATAACCACACTTTACTTTTTTGAGCTGAATCAATATATGTTGGAATTTTTTCAATATTTTCCCCAAACCTTACCAAGCACCGCCAACAAGAAAAAAAATATTTTGGTGAATTCCCTTACCATCGAGCAAAGTCGTGATTGATCCTAGTTATACAAGCTCAAACGTAATTTTACTAGGGAGGTTGACCTCGCCCTACAATAATTGGATTGGATTTTGACTTTACCGTTGGAGTTAGAGACATATTTTAAGGCACTCAATAGGGAATATTTTCCTGTAATAAATACACAGTAATAGAACATAATAATAGAACCAGTCTTCTAGGCAGATTTAAACCGTTATGGCAAAGAAATTGTTAGTGCACGGATTGCACTTTTGCCATTGATGCCGTAGTCCCCGGGGTGGCAGTTAGCCTTGAACTTGAACCCTTTCGCCATTGATGCGTGTGAAATTTGAGGCGGTTAACCATACGCACCAATGGCGAACTGCCACCCCGGTGACTGCCCCGGGGACAACGGCCACCTGGACAACTCCCACCTTGACAGCTGGTACCCTGGCTATTTCTTACCCTCGAAACTGTCCCGTTGGCTAACTGCCATCAAAATAATTTCACCTGTTATTCAAATACAACGTTTACTCGTACTAACTGCAATTTTTGTAAATGGAATAATAAGAGCAAGTTTATTTGTATACCGTATGCTTAGTGCAATAATAGTCGAGTTACACTTGAATTAACTTAGTGTACAAAATAATACAACACTTAGCATAAGATTTAAAATTGCACGTACTGTACAGATTAACATTGAACTTAGTATACAGATTAACATAGTATTAGAATCGGTTCAGTTGGTTCGCGGGCAGTTACCCAGCGGTGCAGTTGACTAGGCTTAAGTGGGGCTAGTGCCCGGAGTTACAGTTAAGCAGGTATCCGTGTGGAAAATAGCCATCGGGGAAGTTGGAGGGACACGGTAGGCTCTAAACTAACTGCCACCCGGAGAACCACTGCCACCAAGCTAACTGAACCTATTCTGATAGTATGTTTATTAGCAAACTCACAATCAGTGCAATCGTAATCGTATGATAAAACGATAAAAGCACAGTGATTTCTATGCCATATGCTTAGTGCAGTTATAGCCAAATCATACAAGAATTAACATTGACCTTAGTATTAGTACATACAGATTCACATTGCACTTAGTATACAAATTAAAATAGTATTAGAATAAGATAGTTTAGTTTGATGGTGGTTAGCCAACGAGGCAGTTAGACAATGGGGCATCGTCCGCATTTTAGTGGGGGCTAGTAGCCGGGGTGGCTGTTAGCCATGTGGCAATTAGCATTGGGGGCAGTTGCAGGGGTGGCAGGTTAGTCGGACACGATTTGAGGCATATTGAAATATTAACATAGACCCCGTAGCATGTCTGTCGTAATCTCTACTTTTATTCGTGGCAGGAAAAAATAATGGTATCTTAGAGACCATTCGCATTCCCTAGACTTTTCTGGGCTTATCTTCTTTTGGAAATGATGTTCCTTGAAAAGTCAGTTTATGTTGTAATGTCGAATAGGAAGTTGAACCCTACTATAAAGGATTGATTCATTTAGAAATGAGCGTCTGGCTGGACGGTGGACGGATAAGAAAGTATCAAAAAATAAGTTTGACTAGCACATTGATTGAGTGGTGACCAGCAGAATGTATACACTAATGTTAAGTTCACAAACCACTACCCGATCAGACCTTCATTAGAAAGTATTCACTGAATACCCTTTTCGTATGAAGGAAATTCCGTCACTCTCAATTTTTAATTGGAAGGAAGTAGCTACCAAGTTACGAGTACTGCTCTCCTCTGGAATCTGAACAAGGACAGGAGGTAAAGCCCAAGGTATTTGCAGATTATTGATCAGTTTGTATTTTTGTGCATCACATACTTCTACATGCTCTAAAACGAATGTTTAGAGGTTGTTGTTCATCTCATCGAGGATCCGTTATATTTTAGTTTTATGTAAGTAATCAGAAGTTCTAGCGGCCTCAGTGCAGGGTACAGGTCCTTACCAATCCTGGGATATCCCATGCCTGGGTAAGAATTCAACGTTCAGTTGAGTCTGCTATACAGCTTATCTATCCAATATGCAAATATTACAAGTGAATACGAAAATCTTTAGATTTCAATTCATTTGGATAAACGTACTCATTGTGAGTTGTACGCGGTTTTCTAGCATTCTGTTTGGAGAACCTACTATGGAGATGGAAAACTCCTTTGAAATGCAAAACCAGTTTAATTATTTAGTACCATGAATTTTGGGCTGATGATAGATGCCTTGAAATTTTCAGTATTTCAAGTATGCGATGTTATGGTGGGATAACAAAGTAACGTCAAACGAAGCTAGAGATTACTTAAATGTGGTAGTTTATTTCGCACGAGGGTCGAACGTATAGGTGTAGTATAAATGTAGAAGATCTGATGATGAAAAAATGACGCCGTCGGCAATAATGACGCCGTCGGTGATGATATATTCTATATGACAAAACTTGTTTTAAATCTATCCTCCAGACTTCGAAAATTAACATCTGGTATTCTTAATATATATGATTAATACAAACAATAGCAACTATTTCTTGAATCATTTTCGGGGGCATCTTAAATGTCATCAAGAAAACTAACTTGCTTATCGCAGGTATTTAGTAGGTAATTCATTACTGATTAAGACCTGCTATTTGATGGTATTTTGGAAAGGTAGATTTTTAAAACCTATGCATAAATACATATATCCACAATTTTTAATAGTCGTTTGGTACATATAAATTGCTTGATATATTTTCTAATAATTGCTACAAAATATGATCGAAAAATTGATTTGCAATAATAATTATTATTCTGATTTTCAGCAACTAGAGCAGATGAAAGTTCAGCCTGAAAAAGCAATTCCGAGTTTAACAAACGCGAAGTTCAGTTCGTCCTTACAATCTCTACCCTTCGTTCACAATAAAGAGCGGGGAAAGAATCATCATAAGGGACCCGGGTTGAATTCCGGAGTCAACAGCCGTCCTGTTGACCTCTACCAACAGAGCTCTTATTCTACAAGTTGTGCTCCTACCACTGCCAAACCTGGAGTTTTCCCTTTGAATTCTAGCACGAATAACCTCCCAGCCCAATACTACTTTAATTGTACACAAGACGTGTATCAACCGCCTTCATCTCATAAGATAATAAAGGATCAATTGAAATTTAGTTCAGCCATATCAAGCCTTACTCCAAGTGCGCTGACATCTCCACCATTAGTTCAACAAACTGGTCAAACCCTTTCAAATTTGGGATTTGCGAATGCGCATTCCCAGTCTTTACAAGGTTACCAATCTCCTAATTCAGGACTGAATTCCTCACCACCTGCTTCTTCATCTGGTTACAATAAATTTGTCTCTGATAGCAGCAAAAAACTTGGGAAGAAAATCAAAGTGAGTAAAATCGGAAAACAAGTAAACTAAAATGAATCATGAATAATCTTCCACTCAAGAGTATCAGATGTTATATATTTTATGCCTGTCGTGTTATGGTGCAAGTAGTGTGACGCTTACTTTTGCGGCCCTAAAGTCTTCCTATAATTTCAAAAAATATGTCGATCCCGGTCGGGTCTCCGTCTTTACCATATATTCTATGCCTGTACAAAAATATGCGATGCTCCTGGGTGGAAACTTGTTATTTGTGGCTAAGTAATTTTTATCAAGTTATGCTGAGAATTTTTTTGGTTTTGTAGCAACAACGAGAAAATGTTATCAAATCGGAAGATATTCCTGGAAACAGGGGCAATAATAATAATGTAGATGAGTTAGTCGAATACGTGGAAGGCACGCCCGGGGTAAGATCTCTAACAGTCTAATATCGAATTTGTTGGTTTGATTCGGTTGATACTGTGTTGTTGTCAAGGTTGCGATATTTAGAAATGAAGCCGCGAGGTGCGGTCCTAATAACAACAGTAGAGAACCAATCCGCTCGAACTTTCATTCTAACTTTTATCTGGCTTTATTCTATCCGTAATGAAGGTGAACAATAAAATTATTTTAAGATTTTTTTGCAAATACGTTATCGTTTTTAGTAAAAACTGAATTTATTTGAATTAATCAGTGTAGGTCGTATTGGCAATTATTATTGCCAATACGACCTATACGAAATATGAAACTAATGTTGTAGTAGCAGCATTGTTTCTTTTGCGTCTGAATGAACAGTGAGTTATTGAGATGAGGAATTAAAGTTCTGCTAAACGACGTTATTCGTAATTCGTAATATTAATTGTACTGCGTTGCTTGGTCGGAGCTGCCTATGCAAAGCTGCTTTGCTAAGTTTTGTTTAGAAGAATTAACACACGGGCAGATGGATACTGGCAAAATATCGTGGATCGGCTAGTATTTTAAATACTTTACTGTAGTATCGTTCCATGAAGAATAGTAGAATAGTAATATTACAATACTTTTAAATGGTTGGAGGTGCCGTATCTACACCAGCAATACCGACAACTACTGCTCGAATATTGACATATGCTCTGACACTGCCACTTGTACATACCCACCATTAATTTCTCTGTATGTTCGAATTTCTGACCATTCTTTGAAGGAAGTAACAGTGCGAGAATGAGTAAGAATTTGAACGGTTGGTTTATAGTGGTAAGACAAAATGTTCTATTTACGCGCTTTGTTATTGTTTTATGTGCTTGTAAATTGTAAATACTTACCCATAAGCCTATCAAAATAATTCCAGTTTAATTATGTATATTTACTGGTATTGTTTCTAAGCACTTCCCGGTAGCTCATTTCCAATTTCCAACTAGCTCGTATTGTACGTGCTGTCAAGGAAAATTTAGATTTCTTTGATAAACCTTGGCTAACCTCGTTTCTTAAGGCAAAAGGAACTGGAAGGTCCAAACTTGAACTTAGTAAAAGTGGCTCAGTTCTAGTTATCCGGCTAAACTCAAAAGTACCCGCAATGTACCCGCATTTTGAGTCTGCGGATATACTTTGCAGGTACACATTGCGGATACACTTTGCAAGACACTCTCTGGAGTTAGCAGACACTTTGGAAAAAGTTAGAGACAATTTATGTTTGGTGACCCACAGGTCAGTTTTGTGTACTCTAAACTTGATGGTCAGTTGATGGTCAGATGCAATAATATGTACACCAGGCCAACTGCAACTGCATATACAATAACAATAAACTTAGCATGGCTACAGTTTCAGCGTTGACAATACACACCGTCACTTGTATTAACTGCATCCTGATATTGGCACTTCTCGTGTTGCAAAGGTCATAAAAAATAAAATGGTACTAAATTCTGATGCTCTTACATCTCCTCGAACGGGATTAACTGTGTACGGGTCATGGATAATCGATACCGAAGCGAAAGTTCACTTAGCAATTATTCCAACAGTGGAGGTTAATTTATTACAATCATGGAATCTGTGAGCGCGGAAACAGGTTTATTGTAAAGAACACAGATTCTCCAGAGTGTATCACCATAGTGTACCCGCAATGTGTACCCGCTAATTAAGTGTATCCGCAAAGTGTACCCGCAGACTCCTATTGCGGGTACATTGCGGGTACTTTTGAGTTTGGCCGGATAACTGGAACTTAGCAAAAGTAAAGTGTCACTGCATTTTATCCCTACGTTGTCAGCTTATAGAAAAGAAGTGGTGGCAAAGTGTGCGAGAATTTTCACACACGGGAAGTAAGTGCGTAAGTTAACCAACCTATCTATCTCTATGTCGTGTCGACACGAAATTAGAATTATAAATATTAGTGTAGTTGCACTAAAATAATTACCGTTTTCAGAGGGTTTTAGTAGAATCAGACTCATAAGCAACTTCGGATTTATTTAAACTTACTTCCGTTGCTGAAGGCAAAGGCCACTACTATATACTGGGAGCAATTGTTATTGTTGTTAAAAGTTTCCGTCACTAACTTCCGCATCATACCAAAAGCTTGCCTAACGGCGTTGCACAATCCGTAAAAACTTTCACACGTGTTTTCCGTGGAGTGGTACGGAGTACTTAATATAAATCTATAAACGGATGTGCTGTAGGGAAATTAGGGAATAAGTTCGGATAATTATATGAATGGTAAATACATCAACGCCCAACAATTAAGCATCCGCACCAAGTGTTTTAACATGAGTTCATTTGCATGGGTGAAATCAATAAGGTTAACTATAAATCATCCCCCTTTGTTAAAGGACGTCTATAAAAAGGTCCTAAAAGAGATTTCTGTTGCTTCCAAAATCAGGCGACAATAAACCTTGCTGTTATAAAAAGACCAATTTTCCTAATCAGTCGCCGTTTGTCGTGTATTAATTCTCGTCCGCTACCAACCGCTTTTTTATTAATTTTCCCATTACTTCTGATTTAGGGAAGAAATAGGAGAGAAATGAACCTATGAGCCGGATTTTGGGGTAGGGTTTGCGGTGATACATGAAGGGTATATATATATATCGATGCAGGGAGCTCCGTTGTAGTGTTATCCAGTCTAGACTGACCTAGACGGAAGAAACCTGGAACTGATGACTGACTGAAACCGATAAAATACGAAATTGCGGAGCTGAGTCTGACTTGTGGAAATAGGGTTGGCTGAGACTAATCTACACCAAGTTTGTTCAAAAAATAATGTAGGAGAGGTAAATTTGGTTTCGCTGGAGTAAAATATTCCCGAATTTATTATTCAGCAGCTATCTTTGACGAAGATCTTCATATGGATTATGGATTCATCGGACTTTCTTCCTCTTCTTGGTAGGTAATTGTAATATAGAGTTCAGATAAGCAGTGCTTAGAAAACTCTGATTGTGAGAATTGTTAGATGAATCTTCTGTCGGGGCTGAAGCTTAGAGCTTGGGCTTGAAAGACACGGGAAAGTTCGACTAATGTTGTAGTGAAGACTCAATGAGAACTGGCCTGACAAATGGAAAGACTGGACAACACATCCGTTTTACTCCGTTGAGTGTGTGCGTATTTGGTTATTTGTATACATATACAAATGGCAAATGGAATCGCTAGGTTTAGGTTGTAGCTTCTGTAAGGTAGCAAGTTTTGCTATTGTGGTTCTAAAATCTGGATTTGAGAGCGGTTAGACTCAAGTTTAAGATAGGGGCGAATCATCGCATCTCTCGTATTATCACTGAAGTGTCTTCTCCTGAAACTTTACGTCTTGGATTGAGACTTTGTGAACGGCTGTGCTATCTGCTATTTTTCAAAGTGGTTATAGGTGTGTGGTTAAGACAAGACTTAATGGTGATATTTTGCAAGAATTCAAGGGTTCCAATTGTAGGTGTAATTTGAAGGTAGAAATTCCTTCTAATATGGTTGCCACCCATGGAGGTATGAGGCTTTTTTGAATGCTATCTGTTGTAGATATGTATACAGTTGTAAAAGTATGGTTGTTTTTTCTGTAGCGTATTCGTGTGTATGCACTTACAAAGCAAATGGAATTTGTGTGTGAATTGTGTATGTAAGTTGGAAGTTGGAAGAGCGAGTGCTGCCCGCGGATCAAAATGTTATTGTGTGGTGAATACTAGGGGATCTTATGGTCCACGAGTATCCGTTCAGTAATGGTTTTTAACTGAAATCTTAAAAATTGCATTGGTTCTGTTTGTACGAAACAGTATTTTCAAACCAAGTGAGTATTTTATATACATAGAGCCATCGTTGGTGTTAGTGCGTGGTACCTATTTCCAGGCTGTGGTTCATGGGTTAAATGTTTAAGGAGTTGTGGAAATGTTGTTTTTGAGTGTAGATGTTGCTGATGTATTCTTCTAATCTCTTGTTTTAATAATAGTGTAGTTTTTCATACCACTTCGGTTGTTGAAATTTTTCCATCAGTCTTCAAGCTTTTTTGTTTAAGAACTATTCTTAGTCAAGGTGTCGAATTTAAGTGATAATTAGAAATCAAATTATGGATAAGTATGAATTAGATGGAGGATATTTTTAAATATCCTGCGTGTTCAAGTTGATTTGGAAAGTGTTGGGATTAGCGGAAGTAAGGTAGCAGTTTTGTTCGGTAGTTGAAAATGGTAGGTAAAATGTGAAATATGGCTTCCGAAATAGGACATTCTATGCTCTCTAAGCGTCTGTGGAAAAAGATGGGAATGTTATTGTGATCGTAAAACGATCAGTCACTGGCTTGGTTGCTATTACAATGTATAGTAGTGTTAGAACTGGATCCGTGTGAAAAGTTATTTATATAATTATACCTCCTAGGTTGACGCGATATTGATTATGATGTGAAGCTATTGTTTTACAGGAATTTAAATAATTTCCGGTTAAACATGATTCCATTTAGTGTTTCTGTCGGTGCGCAGAATAGGAATAACCGAACTTGCAATTGTAGTTTAAAGTCGCCAAGTTGAGTACTTGTGACCAGAACTTGCGACTTGATGCAATTCAAGTTAATAAATATTAACCGGAATTGCAGTGACAACTTCAGTTTTGCTTAAATCGAGTCAAAATATTACAGTTGACAAGTGCTATTGCGACAGCTACTCCGTGTAATTGCAATTGCAACTGCAAGTAGTGGCTGAACACAAGTGTATGGACGTCCTGATGAGCGCGTGCCTCTAAATTAAGAGTTTTTAAGACGCTTTCAAAATGCAGGTGTGCGTAACGTATGTATTTAAGTACAATATACATACGAACTGCATACTTAACTTCTCTCAATTGAAGTTTGACACCGGTAAAGCGGCAATTCTTGGGGAATTGGAAGAATCAGTTAACTTTTCAATTCCAAACTAAACGCGCAATTCATTCGAGGGTTTCATACTTGAAATTGCAAATTTGTAATCTAAATTTGGAATAATCGATAGTTGCGATTACTTTTTATTGAAATATTGCAACTTCTGTCAAATGTAATTGAAATTGCACCGGTAGTTGCAGTTGATAAGATCGAAAATAACCGAACTTGCAATTGACCAGAAACACTAATTCTATTACAGGATTTGTTTTTATTATTGTTGTAGGGGAAGCGAGGTAATAAAAAGAAAGAAAGAGAAAATCGAGGAAAAAATGGCAACGAGCCATTAGTCAAGTCTATGTCACTAGATGATGACAACTTGAGTCTTGCTGCAAAGAAAACCGGAGACAGAAGTAATAGGGTATCCTCATCGTCCCTGAAGGAAACCAGCCTAAGGTCTGAACGAGGTCGTGTGGAAAAGGATAAAGCAGAGAAAGAATTGGTTAAAGGAGCACCGCCATCTGTTCCAGTGTCAAAGAAATCCCCAGGAACCTTAGGAAGTCCTCAAGAATGTGACCGTGAAGCTAGTAAGTCCCCCGTTAGAACTCAGGCCGAACCGAAATTTACTGTTGTGATAAGGAAAAGGAAGAATAAGACTGCTTGCATTAATTCACCTACTGGTACGTTTTTCGTTTAATTGAATAAATAATAACTTCGCAGTAAACCGTTTTGAACGTAATCTTGGAATCGATAGGTCTAGATGATAATTGTGTAGTTTGAAGAATGGTTAATTTGGGTATTTACTGTAGGGAGTACAGTTGGAAAAGACTCAAGTAGTCGGGAAGAAACCCGCCGGAGTAGAAGTCGGGGTGAACGGCGAAAATCTGTCGGATCCGTCCCTGGATCAGATCAGTCAGAGGGATCGGATGATGGGTCGGTCAGATCGCTGCCTGCCGGAGAATGTACGAAAAGGGAAACGATTCCAAAATCTTGTGCTTCCAGTGGGGGTACTCCTCAGGTATGTCGTTTAGTTTAGAGGTATAATTCAGATACAGAAATGTTTTTGCTGCTCTCAAAAACAATTCCTTCCCATGCAACTTCCATCTTTATATTTTAAGATTAAAATCAAAAGATAATTTTTATACCTTTTATTTTTATAAACTGACCTGGAAATTTTAAATTATTTAATATTCGAAACTTTTACTATTAGTCACACCATGTGTTATTTCGTGTTTTAAGTCGCTTTTATAACAAGTTGCGCGGAGGTACAATCTAAGGAGCCGAGTTGTTATAACTTCTGGAATTGAACATAAAATACAAGTTTGGTAATGTTACGAGGGATTTTCGGTAAGTGTTAAGCTTTGTTAAGAAGGGGCACTCCGAATTTGCTAAAATTTTCCCTATCGAACACGCTATCAAACTGAAGCTGTTAGAAAAAAATCGGAATACAGAATTGATTTAGTTATAGTTAGTAAGAAGATTTTGTGCTAAAATTCTGTCTTTCAATGCTTCATGATTGTGTACCGGATCCATCCGACAAAAAATTTCGAAGTATGAATACATTTTCTGGTGGCCCAGCGCCCAACATCTAAGCTTAAAAATTTTTGTATTGTAATTTTCGTGACTTTTTTATGTTCTACTGTCTCACTGTCTCACCACGGCTTAAGTTTCAAAGTTGTCCAGAACGATAAAATTACCAGTTTAGCTTGTGTATAAACGTGGGTTTATACTCCGATACATACCCTAAGGTCTTACAGAGTTGTCAACCATCTTAAGTCTTTTTTCATTAATTCGCGTTACAAAGTTTAAATGATTGACCCTATCTATGAGTAACTCCGGCTTTCTGGGGCCATCATTGTAAACTCGCTTGGCGGTCATATGTCTGAGCGGTCAGGGGAAAAACCCAGTGGGAAAAAACCCCTTTCCTTTAATACAAACTAGAAGCCACTCCGGGAATCGAACCCGGGACTCAGACGACACTCGTAAACGAGTACTTAGCACACTTCGCTATCAGTCGCCAACTAGCTTGTTTTAGTAGCAGTATATTTTACTATGTGCCATTAAAGTTGGAAATTTTTTCGCATTTTTTCAAAATGCGTTGCATTTCATCAGCTTTTATACACACATTCTTTTATGCTGTCCCCAAAAATTGAACCAATATCTACTACCGAAGTAACTTTTATTCTGGTCTCGCAAGTTTTCTCAAGTGTATATGAAAGGGCGGTGTCTTCTGACTGCAGAAAATATAGAGTAGATGACTCACATTGTTTAAAAAAGATGTCAAATTTAAATTTGCCGTCCTTTTCTCATAAAAATCATTTTAAATTTTTTAGCCAACATGTTAGAATACCCGAATTTTTAGTGTAACTTAATGTAAAAAAATTCCCAACTAGATGGTACTGTCAACTAAAACCAAAAACGTGGATATTTCTCCAAAATTTTTGAAGATGTAGTATTTTTTATAACTAATTGAATTCTTTAGTAACAAGTAAAAGCAAAAAAAGCATAACGAAGCTGCTTTGAGAATTACGATTAAATGTTTTATTTAGGATTTACATTAGATTCAATTTTCTTTGGTTAAGTAATTTATTCTTATGATACAGACTTGTACTTTATTACAAAATCGTAATTCG
>JAQFXU010004652.1:0-13072 GCA_034693705.1 Spatulosminthurus flaviceps | reverse complement strand
AATACTTGAAAACCCGAACTTGAACTTGAAAGAAAAGTACTTGTACCAAAATGTCAAGTTCAGGTTGAAGGAAATATATACTTGAGGTTTCATGGTCAAGTTTGAAAATTACTTGATCCGGACGCAGCTCTAGAGAAAATGTTTGCCAAAATTCGTAAAATTTTGAGAATGTTTTATTAAAGATCATGTGAGTAAAATTTTCAAAAATTGTTTTCCATTTCCCAGAATTTCAATTTCCAATAAGTCAATTGCATTTATCAGGAACTCAGGAATTTCTTCAAGCTTTTGATGGTTGTCATATTCTTGCAAAATCTCCTAAACATTTGTAACCATACGACCTCTGAGCTCGCTTTTCCTTTCAGCGAACCATTTGTTCTAAGAAAAAAGGACATTCATGTAAGTTTTTGGGCTGCCGAGTATTATTTACGACTTAGTAACCACCCCCCCCCCCCACTTGTAAATTCGCTTACAGCCTCTGTGGATCATGATGGTTACGCCGCATTTAAACGGATGTTGCTGTCGCCTTGCATCAATGATTTAGAATTAGTCATTTCTCATGTTTAGTAAAGTTGGGCAACAACTCAAGCTATACACACTAGTGCATTGCACAGACTGGCAATTACCTTCAAATCCTTATCACCTTGCAAACCTTTGGACAATGAGTAATAATGTGCACTTGAAGGTGATAAAAAAACATAGGCAAAATACTTTACTAAATTGCAATTTCCAGCTTGACAAGGTCCAAATCAATGGTGTTTTGGATACTTGTGGTGTGGACGAGGGTTGACAGGAAGCAGGTGTTTGTAAGTAATTATGATATTGTACATAATATGATGCTTATACCGCAATTTGTCATCAGTGGGTAAGGATTTAAATTTTCGTATGTACTTCAAGTTCCAGAAGCTGCAATAAAGTGTCATTCACTGGAGCCTTAATAAATCAAATATTGGCTGCGATTTATTTCAATTCAACTGGAAGGTAATTTTACAAATATAGTTCATTCCTTTTTATGGTTTTTAATTTAAAGATTTATTTTCAAAGCAAAATTTCTTGTAGAATATTGATTTCTGCCGCGGTTATACATTGTACATGGAGAGTTTGGAGAAAAATATTCTGAATAAACAGTCAGTGCTATAAAATTCAGTGAGGATGAGTCTTACCCCAAAATCCCATGGGTCTTTGCTTCAGCTAGAAGTAAAAAGTAAGTCGCAAATTTTTCATATGTGAAATTGTAAAATATGTATATTTATGCTTTCAAAGTTTACTAAAATACAGACTTGTGTAATTCCACCAGCGATGGTGGAACCTATAATTTCTTCTGGGCAGTTTTAATGTAAAATGTCGAGTTGGTTTTTAAACCAAAATTCAATGAGTAAATTAAAATTTTTGACAACTATGATTTGTTGTAATTTCATTATCAACTACAACTTTTGACAAAAATTCAGCTGACTATGTGTGCTGCAATTGTCACAAAGTGACCAAATGTCAATTATCTTATTAACATAGAGCTAAACGGACAAATGTTTTCTCTAAAAGACCCGCCCTTTACTTCTTGCAAAAGTAATCCACTCTATGTATGAATGTATACTAGCTTCAAATAATGGACGCTCATCCCTCCGGAAAAAACTGAAGTTAACTCGTAGCCTTGTATTTTCTTTTCTGGGAATTACGAATCTTCACCATGAAATTACACCACTACTGCTGTTGACTATATAAAAATGGCATTTATCTTAATACTTTCAGATCAAAAGGACGAACTTAGTGACGACTCAATTGATAGCGATTCCCATGGAAAACCACTACAGGACAAGAACAAGGTAGGTAAAGGAAAAGATTACCCCTTAAAGAAGGGAAACTGTCATAAAAAAACCCCAATCCACGATCCAACAGAGCACAAAACTACTGAAGAGAACTGTGATGATGCACTCAGCAAATGCTCCCCACCGAAAGGATTGATTCCCAAGTTGAGTTCCCTCACGGAGGCTGAATTATTTTCGAAGCAACCTCAACCGAGAGTTATTCAGCATTCCCTTAGTGGTAGAGTCAAAAGAGCCGGTGGTCAAATCTACAATCCTGACGATGATTCAAGTGCCGATGAGTCAACTTCCAGTGACTCTACTACCGAGCAAGACCTTGAAACGCGCCCACCTCCGTCCGCAATAAGTACAGATTTAATCAAACCAAAATCTCTGATAAAACTTGAAGAACAGTCAACCACCAGAGGTGATGAAAGGCCAAACTTGTTGCAACCAAAACCTTTTTTCAAGAAAGAAATTCGACCCGTAGAAAAGTCACATGCAAATCCGAGAAAGAACCCAAAAGAAGGACTCGGTGGTCAAATCTTGTACAATCGCGACGGAGTTTCAAGTGATGAGGAATCAGCATCCAGTGTCTCTAGCACCGACGAAGACCTAGAAAGGCGGGCACCTCCGCCCACAAGAAATTCAGATTTAATCAAACCAAAATCTTTGATCAAACTTGAAGAACAATTAAGCATCAGTGGCTACGAAAGGTCAAACCTGTCGCAACCAGCACC
This sequence comes from Spatulosminthurus flaviceps, assembly GCA_034693705.1. Lineage (NCBI taxonomy): Eukaryota > Metazoa > Arthropoda > Collembola > Symphypleona > Sminthuridae > Spatulosminthurus > Spatulosminthurus flaviceps. The sequence goes on along the minus strand of JAQFXU010004652.1, from coordinate 10,536 downwards.
TTCCTCCAAGCAAGAAATTCTGCCCGTTGAAAAGTCACATCAAAATCCGAGGAAGAGTCTAAAAGAAAGTTTTCCTGAAGGAGTCGGTGGTTCAACCTTGTACAATAGCGACAAAGTTTCAAGTGATGATGAATCAGTTTCCGGTGTCTCTATCACAAAAAAAGATGTAGAAATGCTTCCGCCTCAGTCCACAATAAATTCAGATTTAATCAAGTCTAAATCCCTGATCAAACCTGAAGAACGATCAACCACCAGTGGCGGTGAGACGTCAAACTTGCCACAACCAAAATCCAACTTCAAGCAAGAGATTCAACCCGTTGAAAAATCACATCAAAATCCGAGGAAGAATCTAAGAGAAAGATTTCAAGAAAAAAAAGGATCAAAGATCAACCCAACCAAAATTGTTCCCTCTCCGGCAGAAGCTGGTCGCCCTTTGTCAAGTACAACCCCAGCTTTGGCTACTCATCCCCTTCCAAAGATTGGCAAAAGGGACTACAAGGAGCCTATTGTGGTAAGTAAGCCCCTTTCGTTGTCAAAAAATAGCTTGGATACGAAACTTGAAAATCCAAGGAATGAGCCAAATGTCGATGGGTATCAGCCCCATACTGCAGAAAATACAAGTGGAAAAATTGACAACTACCCCTCAAACCCCACCACTAGCACAACAATTGGAAAATCGCAAATGCAAATTTTGAGCCCACAAACCCCTACTGCAGTTCCTCACCAAGACCAGGAGAAAACTAATTTCTTATCACCAAATAATAAATTTCCCAAACGTACGGAACCATCCCTTCAAGAATCATCAAACAAAGTCTCTGAAGCTGAAAACGATCCACCAACAAATAAGCACCTTCCTGCCGTCGATACATATGAACTCTACATACTAAATGAGTTTCCAAAACTCACCCTAAAATACATACATGAAAATGACTGGGGAAAATTTTCCATACAAAATCAAACAAATTTTTTCACTCAAAACCACACATACCCGCCAAAGTTAAGTGAACTGTCCCCAACTGGAACCATCTACAACTTTCTCCGTGGCTTCGTTCTGCACATGGAGTCGAGATTTCAAGACCTAATCTGCTTTCCAAATGAAGATATCGTGGCAGAATTCGTTGAGTTCAACAAAACCAATAACTACCCAACTTTACCCGAGGAGATGAAAAGTGTCCTCTTGGAGAAATTGCAGGCTCTAGCAATGGAATATGTGGCTCGTAATGAAATAATCAAAGAGAAGGAGCACCAAGGAGCCTCAGAAATGATCCAGATTTGTCAAAAGGCCTTCCGTCAAAATTCACAGAAAATGCTTGGAACAAAGTATTTGAACAGTCATTCCTTCAATGAAGTCCTCAAGCAAATCTATCTAGAGATTCGGACCGCTTTCCTCCAAGCATGCAGCTTCCGTCATCTGGTATGGAAGGAGAAGTATAGGAAAGAATTAGACGAAGCTCTTGCCAAGGTAAAACCAACCCTTGTGACGATAAATGAGAACAATAGAGCAATCTTGGTTGAATGTATCGGAAAAATTGCAAATGACTGCCTATCATTGTACAATGGAAGAATAAGGCAACACTTGGCAATACGCACCTATGCTAATGAGGGACTTTTCAACAACGTCGATAGGTCGGCGGTGGCAGAGGCAAAGACGCTATTTGAGCAAAAGTTAAAGGAAGCTGCTGCTGGCCAGGATGAGATGATCATTTCTGATGAAAGAAAAATGTGTTTCGAACGCATTGATGAAGCCTCAAATAATTATAGGATGAAAATAATCGAGGATGGCAAAAAAATAGCCTCCAGCATGCCTCCAAATAGGTCTGTAAAGTCTGAAAAAAGGTCTTCTGCCTCATCCGGTAGGCCAAGCCATGAAGACATGTCCCAAAGCCTTCTGCATCAATTTGTTGTCGTTCAAATTGGATTGAAAGAATTTCAAGCAGGCATCTTTACCCGTGGAACAAACAAGCTTAAGTGTGTCATTCAAGGAGATATTTACAAATATTTGGTCGCTGGTGGAATCTCCTTTAACTCAAAACAACTTGCACCATGCCAAGACGCTTTCTTAAGACTCTTTCTTGGTCAGCCTATTGACACTGTTTATGAGCTGGATGTACGAGGAAAAAAGGAGCGATTTCGTTTAGAGGATTTTATAACCCGATTGATGAGGGATATAAAGGATGAAATCAAAAGCAGCCCACATGCAGATGGGACTCAGTCAAGATGCATAGTTTGCTTGCCCCAATGTTTGAATCATTTACAAAGGGCGGCAATTAAAGATGGCTCTACATTGGCTGGTTTCAAAATCTGCGATATAATAAGTGATACAAACTCCATGGCCCTGGCGTATCTAATGAATAATGACCTGAAATACCCTGCGAAGATTTTGTCGGCTAATTTTTTTGATGTTTCACTTGACATTTCTTGCTTCACTGCCAGCTCCAAGGAAGTCATTAAATGTGAAGCTATTTCTGGGAATTTCTTCATAAGCAAACCCGGAATTTTCAAGACTATTTTTTGGAGGATATTTGGAATGTACGATGAATTGGAGCAGTCGATCATTCAGATACTAAAGGGGGACAACTTTAAAGGGGGCAATATAATTCTGATTCTCTCCGCAACGGGAGATGCGGATAAAATTGTTTCCCTGCATTACCCACTCCTTAGAAACAGAGTTAAGAAAGTCAACTTCGCGGATTATTCTTTGAAAGGGGCTGAAGAATTGGCAAAACTTATCACTGCCATTGAAGAAAATAACCCAAAAATTGTGGCTCAGATTGATAGAATGAAGAGGTTGAAGGAGAGTATAATGAGTCACGACATTCGGGACAAGACCAAATCCTCAAATGAACCAAATGGAAAACATCTGAGTGCGGATGCTTACCATTTAAGAGCCACGAAGTCATAAAAAGCGAAGTATAGTTTGATAAGTATAAATAAGTATTTTTATTAATTTGATGTACACGCTTAGGGCTTAAATTGTTCCTTTATTGTAACCATAGAGATTATATAAAATTTGTTTGAAAATTATAGTTATCAGCTTTGACATGTGTTTTCAATGTCACCATTGCATTTTTTCGCAAAGTTAACCTTCGTCATCTGCACCGGCTTTGCTGAAAAGAGGGAAATATTTTGTTTGTTACTTTTTGGCCATAATTTAGATATTATACTAAATGAGATTAATTAGTGTAATAGCTCATTAATAGCTTTTTGTCTGACAGATATTTTACTATGTAACTGAAACAGGACTAAATGATATTTGGGACCCTTATTTTCAGGCAGAGATGCCAATAACCATTTCATGTTCCTAATTTTACAGCCTATTGTGACTGTATATTTTTCATTAGTAATTATTTTCATTAAATTAAAGGAGTACCTTTTACTTGGATGCAGAACAATAGCTTTCTTCAATACAGCAGTTTCGAGCTTAAGCCATTTATAACTTCCTCATTACTGTAAATCATGTATGTATCCAGAGGGTCAACGGTAAAAATAGAAATTATCTGAAAAAATCGAACTTGCTCTTAGAACTAGAAATTGGTCAGCAAATGTTGTCTTTACTTACGTTAGTTATAAATCCGTTTAGGAATTTCCAGTCGAAAACAGTTAGTTAACTTTGGGGGAATTAAATGTCTTAATATTGGCCCTTTCCTTTTAAAACTGATCTCGTGAAAACAACACAATCATTTTTTATCAAAAACCCTTTCAATGGAAGGGTTTGCTCATAGAGGTCAAAATCGCGGTACTTTCTGATGCCGTTATAAAGAGTTGGACTGCGATTAGGTGGCTATAATTATGTAGCTCTACCAGTTTTGAAAAATCCAAGAAGGAATTTAGAAAGGAAAGAAATAATTAGAAGGATTATTTTAAAAACCGAAGGTGAGGGACTTCACAGTTGACATTAAAATATGCTTTACTGTGCAACTGATGATGCATATTAGTGTCTTTTTAGCATAGATATGGATATTTTCCAAGAACTGTATTTCAAATACTTTTCGTATTTTGTGTTTGAAGCCACCGCAATAGGAGAATGCATTTTGTACTTTCATTCTTTCTTTGACCTTGTATTTTGTATTTAATTTACTTACTTTGGCTTTTGTGTAAGTGGTTAATTTCAATTCGTTGAAATCTTTAGTAGCTCTCACATGCTTTTGTTTATCACAAAATATTGTGATCTGCAAGTGAATAACTGTAATAATAATAAGTACTATTATTGATATTTCGGCAGAATATTAAGTAATGGCTCTACAGATCTTCGTTTCTCCATCAAATGAGTTTCTTACGGTTGCTAAAATATTTGTGAGGATTAAATCCATGGTTGTGGTTGTTCTTTTAGTTCGTTCTGTTTGAAAATGAAGACGAGAACTTGCACTATCCGCCATACCCTGACTTTGTAGGCATCGTAAGCTTCTTGATAATGGTTTTGCCGCTATTATTGCCATTATTTTAAACTATGAATGTGAATGACGCTTTTATTTTAGTTTAATCTTTTCAGCTTTTCATGAAAAAACCGTTTGTGTACTAAGTATTTAATAGATTATTTATAAGATTACTGAGTTTGTGAGTCAAGTTCATAAGAGTCATTGTCAACTTCATGACCTTCTATGTCAGAACTCAGAACTACTAAAGTTTCTATCCTCACCGTCAGTCATTAAAGAATTTATTAAGTTTTGTCGTAAGAATCAATGCCGACGTATGGATAGCTTCTGTGATAGCTCAGCACTATCGAAGTTTTTACTTAGGAAGAAATTATACTAACTACTGGAGTATCATGAATATTATTTGATATTTCTTAAAAAGCCGGAGAGATATAGCAATGTCCACCTGCAAACGGGAAAAATCACCTAGCCGGGCCCCCCCCCCACGGCTAGGTGATTTTTCCCCATGCACGTAGGAATTTTTTCATTATTTTTCCTGAGCCTTACCAATTACCCCTAACCTATTTTGGTTAATTCCCGCACTCTCGGGTAAAATTGTGTTTGACCCTACTAATACAAGCTCGAATAAAGAAAATGGAACCCCGACCTTTTGATGTCAAATTTGTGTCTCGTATCGTATGTAGGTAGATGGTATATTACATATAATTACAAGAATATGTTTTAGATGTATGTATTTACATGTAGTTGGTTTCGTCATTTTCCACAAGCATCAAAAATATCATTCAGTCTATCCTTGTCAGAATACAATAAATTTTATTGAATAAAATTGCAAGCTGTTTTTATCACCTTCAAGTGTTCAATATGAATCATTACTCGTTGTCCAAGTGTTTGCTATTTGCCATATGATAAGGATTTCCAGGTAATGGGCTTGTCTGTAAGATGAGTCAGTGCAGCTTGAGTTTTTTCCCGGCATTAATAATTTCTATACTTACTACAAATTCAATAGATATGGCAATTAATTGTTTTAAAAGTATAAAAATGTTAAGCAAAGCAACAGTGCATACTTTTAGAAGTGGCGTAACCATCCCGATGACCAGGTTCCAAATAACGAGTGAGTTGTTGGTGTAATTTGTTACAGATCCCATGCTGCCATAGATTGGCGTGGCAATTTGAGTAATGTATTTTCACTTTTTCACTCGCTAAACGGCAAATAACTACTTCATGGATCGTTTGCTTAATTTTATGGAAAATTTGCCAAAAATGATGCGAAAACAGTATAAGAAAGCTAACACATTAGTTGTCAAAATTGTCTTAAAAATGTGTCTAAATTTTATAAAATAAATATTCTCTTTGCTGGTGTAAGATTCTCGGAAATAAGAGAATGGATTCAAATTTTTTTGCGGTTAAATGACCGGAAGTTTAACAAACTTTAATCCATTAAAGCAATGTCACAAAACCATTGACCCTATAAACTAATCCGTTATTGCAAAGACCAAAATAATCAAATGTACGAACAGTCAGAGTTACGAAATCCTGACAAACAACATTGAATGCATTTCATGTGCATAAAACTATTTTTATCTTATCAAGCTTATCTCATAAACGAACACACTATTTCCCGGCTAGCGCCTAACCATCATCATACTTTCCTTTAAGCTAGGTTCTAAGCACTATAAAAGCTTGAATTATTTCTTAAAAACTTTCATTCCTGGCGGCTATTTCCAGTAACTTCAATAATAATTATTATTATTGCAATTGTGTGAGAAAGGACAATGCCGATTTCAAAACAAGTTCAGGTAAGAAAATGAAGACGGCTACTGATTTCTAGTTTACTTCTAGTTTATACGATTTAAAATTCTCATCGCATTTTCAAATTAATGATAATTCCGTCAAAATATACAAATAGTTCAGTTAGCTCGGTGATTAAATCAGATTAAATGGTAAAACATATGGTGTACCCTTTTATTGTAGTCAGGAAAGTGAGGGAGGAAAGTTTAAGGAATTGTCGAGAGTTCGACTAATTGTAAAATGTAGTAATTTGAGGTACAACGGTATTTTCGCTAGAACCAATTTCTTCGAATTACGTATACTTTCACATTCTACTACACTTGTAATAATTGAGACAAATTCTAAAAGCACATGACAATGCATGTACGAATCATGGGCCTAATTATACGTCCTATTCAGACCAATGTATTACTTCTGTGTATTGTTATTTGTCCTCAACTTATTTATATTTTTTGCTCACTAATTGTATCTTTTGTCTTTGTACTGACTTGACCGGTCAGCGATGCGGTAAACCCTAGCGATAGAAATTTTGCTCTCCTAACCTTATGCCTTATCAGTTCGAATGCCCTAATTTGAATGCCTTCGCTAATCATGCTAAAATTAACCTCAAACTTACGTACAGTGTACACTTTAAATTGTCAACCTAACAATTTTTCCTCCTCAGTTGGAATATTACCACTGCACTGGAGAGTCAACAACTAATTTTTGGACTTTGTTGTACATATATTTGCTGTTGTGTAATAAAAATTGTGCTTGGCTAAAAAGAGTCACTTTACCCCCGAAAGTCAAGTTCCAACTCAGGCTCTTTTCTCCCTACCATAAGCCATTCATCACAAATAATTACACTTTCTTGCAAGCAAATGCACATTTCAGCAATTCGCAGAGTTCCGCATTTATCTTTCAGTTCTTATTTTCCCTGAAACCGCCAGTTTCGGCAATTCCTCCTTCTCATACATTTTGGAACATATTCCTCGCACTGTTACTTCATTCCATCTCGTACACGTCCGCTATTTCCCCCTTATTTCGCGAGCGACAGTTGTTTACTAGACGTAATTTTCTCGGTTATCACGGATCAGATCAAAATATGTTAGTTTTTCTGAAAATCACGAAGAAATGGAAATTTAAAAGTGACAAGACTAGAAAAATCAAATCCATGTTGTTGGATTTTAAGAAATTATTGCCAGGCGAAAAATTCTTAAATTTTTGAAAGTTTGCCTCATATTTTACTTTATAGATCCACTAAAAATGGCATCCCGACGGTCGGCAGGGGATCCTGTGCAAGTTATTAAACTGATTCCGGAGCTGACAACCAAGGAAGAAAAATTACGTCACTTGAAGCTAGAGACTGAAATTCTTCGGGCTATAGTTTCAGATGCGTATGAATATCCTGTAGCGGTTATTGCCATTGCGGGTCCAGCAAATGGTGGGAAATCCTTCATTCTGAGCTACTTACTTCGTTACCTGCAAGCCTTAGAAAAAGGGACCAACGGTGATGCTGGCGATTGGATGGATAAATCAAACCCTGATATATCAATGCATGGGAAAGGATTCCCATTCCGTAATGGAGTCGACCGAACCACCGAGGGGATTTGGATGTGGTCAAGGCCGTTCATCATTAAGCGAGCAAGGTCTCCCGAACCAATGGCCGTCATCGTGATGGACACTGAAGGTTACTGCTTTGATGCCGTCACAAATGAAAGGGAACAATCTACCCTGGTGGGCCTGGCTCTGCTGGCGTCCTCCTGTTTCATTTTTAATGAGATCCGTAAAGTTGATGAAATTACACTTCTCACTTTGTCCAAGTTCATGCAATATGGTCAATTAGCTTCTCAATCATTCGACAGGAAAGGATTTCAGAGACTCATGTTCCTCGTACGGGACTGGTACTCGACAAGTATTTACGACTACGGTGCAGCAGAAGGAAAGGTTTACATCACGGAAAAAATCATGAATATGTCGCATCCTGGGATGTCGAAGGAATCCGTCAAATGCAGAACAATGATTAGTGAGAATTTTAAAGATCTTGATGCTTATTTGATGCCTTACCCTGGAGAAAAGGTCCTTTCAAATGAATTCAAGGGGTCTTACGGAGAAATGAAGCCTCAATTTCGGGACCATTTGGAAAAATTCATCGTTAGTTTAGTGGAAGACGTGTCCCCGAAAATGATTGGTTCAGCAACCATCAAAGGTAAATGTTACTTTGACTTGTTATGTAAGTACGTGGATATGTTCAACGCCAACTTGCCTGTGCCGATGGTTTGGAAATCTCATGAGACTGTCTCAAGGGCAGAGAAAAGTGGAGAAGCAAACATTATGAAACCGGCTCCGCCATTCTCAGACGAATTTCTGAAAAAACAGCAACATGATTTTCTGATCAAATTAGCAGAAATTGCAAACAATTGGAATTCTTCCAATTGGAAACAATTGGAAGAAGCTAGAAGAGTTGCAGTACAAGAGATGGAAGATATATTACAGAAAATAATGACAGACTACTCAAAAAATTTGTACATTGCCATCAAAGATAAAATTTTAGAAGAAAGTGAAATACAAAAAGTTCACGAACGATATCAAGGAGCTGCTTTAAAAATATTCCTCAGGGACGTGAACAATAAATTTAATGATGCGCATTTTGTAAAATTGTACCAACAAATCCTCCAGTCTCGACTTGGGGAGAAATTTCAAGAAATAGCAGCGGAAAATCAGGAGCGGAAGAAACTCATCTCTCAATGCTACGACCTAGTGATATCAAAGTTGGGGGAACTAAAAAATCAGCACCTTTTCCTAATGCAGAATAATTCGGGTCCATATGATGACGTTGAGCTGCAAGATAAATTAGACTCCATCCAAGACAAGCTCCTTCAGTCCCTTAGAACCTCTGTAAAAGAAAAGAGTCCAGAAAATTGGAAGGAATTCGTGGACCAATTCACACAATCTGCTAACGGTGAAGCTGCAAGTATTAAGAGACAAAATCAAGATAACAAAATTAGATTTGAGAAAATGGCACGGGAGAAAGTCCAAGCTCTGGAGAATGAATACAAAAATAAGATGACTTCCCTCCAACCAACCTTCCAATCTCTTTCTGACCTATCCAAAGCCCATCAATCCTTAATGTCAGAGTTGAATGAACGCCTGAAGAAAGAAATTCTGGAAAAGCCATCGAAGCTATCAATCCCATGGGAAGCACTTCTGAAGCAACAATTAGAAGAATTATTTCAACAATATAAATCAGCTTTCCTTCAAAAGCAAGAAAACTCCATTCATGACGCTCTCAAATTGTTTGAAGAAAAATCCAGTTCATTCATTAAACGTAATCCTTTGGTCCAAATGCGTGAGTTGGACAGAAAGTTGGAAGAATTCTCAGAAGACATCAGTCAGGATGTTGAACGCCAAGTAAAATCCACATTTGATTCAGACTCGAAGGAGAGAAAAAAGATTCTGTTGGATTTCAATGAAAAATTGAATAATTTAAAATTAGACATAAAACAAGGCATAATGAAGGCCCAGAAAAATTCTCTAGTCTTACAATGTATAAATTTCGCGGAAGAGAAAATCCAAAACATTATTCAAACCGCTACTCCCAATAGTCTCGCATCTTCCAATGGCTTTGATGAGGTCAGCAGCTTGACCCAAACAAAATTCGAAACTTTATGGACATTCGGCGACAGCGAACTGAAGACATCCACTTGGACCGAAATTCAAGAATCCATCGTATCTTTGGTCAAGAAAGCTCACCAAAAATTAGTAACCAAAGACAAGGAGAAACGAGAGCTGATCACACTCCTTGATGACGTCATCCAGCAACAGAGTATACCCATACAGGACCAACTGGCTCTCGGAAAAATCTATTCAACAGCCGAGTTCGAGAAAATTTCCTCCAAGCTGGAATCCGATATGAATGCAAAAATCCTCGATATTACTAACGATAAGAAGCCTTCCGATCCTGAAGAAATTATGAATCAGTTCCAGGGTAAAGCAAAAGCTGTGGTGGAGGAACTAAAGCAGCAAAATTTAGGGAATATTCAAACTATCCAAAATCAAGCTTGTGCCGAAGTAGAGGCTCATTTGGACAATCATAAAAAATCTGTCAAAAATAATGGCGATTTAACAAATCTGATAGAAAAAGCGAAAAAATTAGCAAGTGGTATCGTTCTAGAGAAAAGCTTGGATGGGAACACAGAGGAAATTCTACAGGCTTTAACAGCTTCAGCAGAAATTATGAGAGAATCAGTGGAGAACGAACTTTCCTCAAGACAAGCCTGTGAAACATACAGTAAATATATGGAAGAAAATGTGGTAGGCAAATGCAAAAAACGTGAAGACTTGGCCCAGTACCATAAGCTTGCCACCGAGGTTGCAATCAAGAAATGCTCAGATT
>JAQFXU010004651.1:0-13073 GCA_034693705.1 Spatulosminthurus flaviceps | reverse complement strand
TGAGTCAAAGTTCAATGATATTTTTATTTGATGTACAATATAAGTAGAATCTTAGTATCCACATGAATGAGGAATTCAAAAAGAACAAAAGATGACTGTATGGCTTATTTTTCAGTATTATCTTCAATATTATTATGTTAACTACAGGCCGAAAATGAGTAGGATTTAAGGAGGGTCCGGTTCTAAAAATGTGCATGTAAAATTTTTAATAAAATTAAGGTAATTTATTTTAGGTCTTCGGATATCTGGCTAACTGTAGATAAAAAATTGAATGCTATAAGTAATAAAGAAATCGCCTGTAATTCGTTTCGGTAGCATGCAAAATCCATTGTGAACTTTTTGGGTGGTATTTCCGCATCTATGTTAATTGAACCAATGATAAAAACATTTTTATTCGGGTGAAATATTTGTCCTTATGGCCCTTACAACCACAGCATTTTCAAAATGAAAAACAAGAGACAATCGAAATTTTCGTGATCATTCCATCAGGGAGTCCTGGTCTCCTTAGTAACCACCTCCACGACCACGACCCCCACCTCGACCACCTCCACGACCCCCTCCGTGACCACCTCCACGACCTCGATCCCCTCCTCGGCCACCTCCATGACCTCGACCACCTCCACGACCTCGATCCCCTCCTCGGCCACCTCCACGACCGCGTCCACCTCCAAATCCTTGTCTAACCTCGCGAATCAGCTACAAACAATAAGACAAATTATATTGATCATCAACATTGAATAATAATAAAATTCATAACAAATGACGATTTTTCCAAAAATTGAACCAAAATCAAAAGTTTTTGTGCAAACTTTCGTATTTTTAAATGACGCGCATACAGTAAAAAAAAATTGAGCTTACTGTGGATTCTTTGGCCTTTGGATCTTCAAATTTTGTGAGCACCTTTTCGGGAACTACCGCTCTCCCTAATTTTTTATCAGCCGTTGTTTCATCGATTTCATATTTTTCCTTCTTAGCAAAGGTGCTTGCCATGCAGCAAAGCACCACCAAAGTGCAAATCACCGCCTGAAATGTAGAATTTAAATAGCCATGGTCAACAAACCTGTTTTAAATACTATACACTTGTATTCTTTCCAGACGTGTACATTTTTTGAATAATAATAACTACAATTTTGTACATAGCTAAAATTTCAAAACTCTTACCAACTTCATGATATTACAAATGACGAAACAATTTACGGGAATATTTATCAAGCTGTGTGGTTACAAGTAGAAGAAGGGTACTGTGCTAAGAAGGAGGAAACTTCGAGTATTTAAGGAGCTCAAATTGAATTAGTATGGATTTTATCAAGCAAATCTGCTTCAACAAGACTTAATGACTTAATTGCGTATTCGGACTCATCCACGTTAGTATTTGTCCTTTAAGATATGTATTCGTATGCGTGCCATATAAATTGTAAATTTGTCAACAAGCTATTTATTGTTTTCGACACTGATTGCGTTTGAGTACTAAGAAGTACATAGTTGAAGTTGAAACTATAATCTGGCCTGATTATATTGACCTCTGCTTTTCTGTATTTTTCAAAAATCTTACAAAAAAATTTGCTCTACAGAGCGTATGGAAATATGTGAGAAAAAGCAATCCATCAAGCTATTCCCATTAAGCAGTACCTGGAAATTTAGTTCTCCCCGAGATAATCTTCTCGGATGCTGTAATAAGTATATAATGGGGTAATTAATAATGCGGATTCAATAGGTAATAAATAATGGCTCTTCATTAGGATATTTTTGTGTAAAATACAAAAATATGGGAATCTATTTATAATAATTGTAAGCGGCGGGAATTCCATATGAATGAGTACTAATAACTTAACTTAATCGGCTAACTTTGTTTTGGATGAACAACAGTCGGTTGGAATCGTTGTAATGTTATTTCGTAATCGGGCTGGTTGTTTTGGTCTTGTTGCTTATCACTTATAAATAGAATTTACAAATCGGGGTTTACGCTAATTAGATCACAAATACTTTGAGTCAGTCAATCAGTGTAATATGATTTCAACTAATTTTCTTAGCACACTTGTTTCCAATAAAAACATATTGTAACTGAAGAAAATTAATTTTCCGCGTAAAATTTTGAACCCAGTTTCAAGCTACCTTGCTTCAAAAGTCCCTCTTCTGGGGAAGAACAGGAAAACTTCTGAACCTTATAAATATAAATGTGTATACATTTTATAAATACTTTAAACCACAAAATGTTTAATTCTAAAGGATCTGAAATCAAATACGTCAGGAAAAATCACTGAAGACTTTACACTGCGTTGGCGTATAATAGCAAAATAGGTTAACTTGTCAGTGCAGTGTAAAATATTTATTATGTTATTAATATCTATAGTATTTAATGAATGCATCATTACAAAAAATTAATAAGTCAATACCATTCTCTTGAAATGCTTCCCAACTCCTATTCATATGTTTAAACAGAAAATATTTTTGAAAAAAGCCACAAAGGCGTTTCACACAAGGCGCTTACAATAAAATTTCACAATATGGAGGTGCGTAATGCGTATATTAGGCAACTCCAGCTAATCCATATGTTCATATTTATCACATGTTTGATAACCTTTCCATTGACACAAACCACACCAATCCATGACAATAGTCGTAAGGTTATATTACCTAAAAATGTACATCACCAGAAATAAATTTAATATGTATTTGTATTGCTATAACAAATATATTTATAAATTATATCTTACCATACAATTTCCTCACACCCAAACTAGTATTTATATTTGCACATATAGACACCTAAAGAAAAGCATGATTTCAACATGCCACTGGTGTTTTGGACTATCTCTCTGACGTGTGTTTGCACATGCCATAACTACTAATCTATAATAAATATTGCTTAATTTTAAGGCGAATGATACCAAAAACGTTTTCATAGTCCGCCAAAAATTACGTTACTGTGTCGTGGAATAACAGCACAACAGTATTACTTGTCAGGGAGTGATAATAAAATTCTATTTTTACAATTTGAGAATTAATTGCATCATTTCAACAAATGAACAAGTCAATAAAGCATTGTTTTCAAATACTTTGGTTCTCTTAATCATGTCTCAATGTACATTTTTTTGAACAACAGCCAGATTAGTTGCACATAACAACTCTACTCCATTGTGGCTTACAATAAACACTTCTCAATTGTCAATGTGGAGGGTGGTATGAGGCGGCTCCATCTAATCCAAATGTTCTCCTTTTATACATGTTTGGTAACATTTCCATTAGCACAATCCGCGCCCCAGGATGACAGTAGTCGTAAGCTTATATTACCTAAAAACATGTACTACTACAAATCCCAAAGAATTTAACGTGTATTTCCACTACAACAACAAATACCTAAACGTTGTAAATGATTAAATACTTGATTCGAAAAAAAAATAAAAGGAGGATTTTCTGATTACTAATAATAACTATTAATTACATGTAATTTAAATGATCTTAAAGGACTGAACATTTCTTTCTTCAAACCACCATTTTGGAAGCTGTTGCATAAAGGTGAGAAAGCTGAGCATAATGAAGTTGAAGCCATGTCCGCCAAGCAGTCTCGAATAGTTGGTGGTACGGAAACTGCAAAGAATAAATATCCCTCCATCGTGGTAATGTACATTTTTGATGTACAAATGTGTGGAGGAACTATTTTGAACAATGAGTGGGTACTCAGTGCGGCTCATTGTCTATTAACCGATGATCCCGAAGAATTCAAGTTCTACGCTGGCCGGCACAATTTAGAAAATTCTGAGAGTACCAGTCAGATGGTGCAAGTGGTGGAAATCATTGAACATGAGAATTATGAGTAGGTTTTTTTGAATACACATACTGGCGAGTCAAGCCAGACTGAGCCCTGAGGCGGGGTTTCATGCATTAACCGACACAATGTGTGAAGCCCCGCCTCAGGGCTAAGCCTGGCTTGACTACCCAGTACATACTCATTTCCCCGACAATTTAGCTTTATTTCGGCAGAAGATTAAATTCCAAAAACTTAAATTGAATATTGCAGCTCAGGAACCATGGAAAATGACATCGCTCTTTTTAAAGTTTCCCCAAAATTTAAATACAATAAAAATGTGAAAGCAGCCATACTTCCAGGATCCGAGTGGAATTTAGAATGTGTGTTTTTTTAAAAATCAGAAGTTTCCAAAGTTAAAATTAATGTGGCAACTTTTCTTGTAAATGTAGCGACCTATTTGTTCTACAGCCGGAACGGTAACTGCTGCAGGTTGGGGTCGCATAACTGAAGGTGGCTCTTTAAGTCCGGTCCTTCGAGATGTCCAACTGCCTTTGATGACGCTTAAGAAATGCCGGCAAAAATATGGTGCGTCAGCTATTTTCAATTATCACATCTGCGCGGGCTACGATTCGGGCGGAAAAGATTCTTGTCAAGGGGATTCAGGCGGCCCTTTGTACCACATCAAGGATAAAATAACTTACGTCGTTGGAATCACATCATGGGGGAGTGGTTGTGCAAGACAAGGAAAGCCCGGGGTTTACATCAACATTGGATATTTTCTTAAGTGGATAAAGGACACACGAAAAAAACATAAATCAGCGAGTATGTATAGTAACCATGAAGTAATTAACGTATATTTTAGTAGTTGATTCCTGAATGACACTTTTGGTTATTAAATGACATTAACATTAGAAGCATTAGAGGAATCTGAAGATGGTACTGAACTCGTTGAAGGGAGTCCAAAGAAAACTATCATTACTACAATCCTGGCAGAAACGCTTTGTAAACAATACGGTAAATTTATGGAGAGTCAAGTAATGCCTTCACCTGTCAAAGAGAAGCCAACCAGCTCCATCAAAAGTGGTGTATTTAAATGGACAACTTGCGGTAGGCCTATGAACAAGCTTGATTAATTTATTGAGGATGTCATGGTGCTTTTCTATGTGGTTGTATATTTTATTACAGAAGAGGAAAGCTGCGCCCCTTATGCGTTTTATCAATATTCCGTTTGAAATGATTTGGAAATTAACTCAATTTGTTTCGATTATTCCAAGACAAAAACTATTAAATAAATAAAAAATTACTACTTGACAGATTCCTCCAAATATTTATCATTATTTTTTTTAGCTCTCAACCATTTTACATTATGTTGAATAGCATATAAACATTAATTATTGTTAACATTCTAAAAGAGTTTACAATGTCCGAGGATCCTAAAATATCTAAGACCTGACAAAATGACTTTACCCCTCCATAGCTGGTAAATGTACGTGGTAAAAGGTACTACTTTAAATTGTGTCACTGCATGGGATCCCTTTTTTTGTATTTTTTATTAAAATTTTGAAGAAATGTAAGTCTTCACTAATTATTTCTTGATTTATAGCACGTCAGTTTAAGTAAAAATTTCCACGCAGATGATAATTTACCAATTTTTTGAAATTTTCCAAAAATATTTTCATTATTCCGCGTGCTTAAAACAATTTTGGACGATTCTCTCAAAAAGCACTGATCTGTGGGAATAAAATCACTAAAAAATCCACAGTGCCTCAAATAAAAGACTTTTTCCCTATTCTGACCTTGACAAACTCCTCCAGCAAAATCTCTCCTACCTTTTTCGGCTGTTGCATCCCCCGTAAATTCTGCCTCTAATAAAGCATGGGGATCCCCATCAGAGTCGATAGCCGTTTGTTTCCCGAACCATGCTCTTCTTTCCAAATAGCCTTGATCGGGTTCAAAATTTTCTAGAAATGAATACAGTCCGGTGAGATATGTACTAAATCTTGGGCTTCAAAAAGCAAGCAATTAAGCGCCAGGATCTTTCCCCAGCTTCCTTGAACCAAGCCCCGTATACAGTCCTTTCTTTATCCAGCGGCTTCCCAAATACCATGAATTGGTACGTTTGCCCCGCCCTCCATGGGAACTGTAAATAACTTTGAGCTCCACAACCTTCGTCCCCAAACTCCCCTACGTGAACTCCAGGACCAGCTCTTATCGGAATGACCTTGTAATCTCGAGGAACTTGACAAGGATCGTCGGAATTCACTCCAAACAGAAAATAAAATTCTTCTTTCTTCACAACTATTGACTTGCATTCCAAAATATCCACCAGTAAATCCTGTGGCCATGGCATACAGACCAATGTGATCATAGCCAATGGGAACCATCACTTCATTGTAAAAAT
This sequence comes from Spatulosminthurus flaviceps, assembly GCA_034693705.1. Lineage (NCBI taxonomy): Eukaryota > Metazoa > Arthropoda > Collembola > Symphypleona > Sminthuridae > Spatulosminthurus > Spatulosminthurus flaviceps. The sequence goes on along the minus strand of JAQFXU010004651.1, from coordinate 6,924 downwards.
ATTCAATGCACTTGATTTCCTGTGTTGGAAACCACAGGTGAACAGAGGGACCTCGTCGGCCAAAATACGAGTCTTCCTCAACATTATAAATAATTTGGTTACTTGAATTTTGATAATTCAATAAGACGTGGGTAACTTGGGAAAATATCTTTCCTGACTTTTCCACCCCTTGAAAGTCCAATCTGACATAACCTTCACTTGTAACCTGGAGAATTCCAACAGTGACGATTTGATACTCTGAGCCCTCATCATTTGTAATTTTGACAGGATAAATTTTTAGCCATGCATTTTCGTTAGCTTTTGAGCCCGAAACTGTAAAAGAAGCTTCACCTTGAACCCTGAGTCGTAGGCGAATGTAAATTAAATCACTTGAGTTGACACGGAAGAAGAGGCTCCACACTTGTTCTGCAGATTCCCAATTTAAAATCCCATTTTTTGTCACCTCCAATTTGCTCACTGAATTTGTATTTTTGGTAACAAAGGCATTTCCACAGACTGGAACTGAAATTTCGTTGGAATTTGAAAATCCATCGAAACATTCAATTTTCTGCGAGTTCATTGTATTGCGTTGTTTTGCAAGATAAACGTCTGGAAAATGTAGGAGCAAGTCTGCAGATTAGATGTGTCGACTTTGGGTGTAACTCTGACTTGAAATAATCAATTATCTAAGTATACTATTTGACCGAGGAAAAGCAGCATTAAATGTTAAAAGGATTAAAACTGCGTATATTTTTTCATTCATTCCTGCTCGCGTACCATCCAAAGTAATGATCTGAGCTGACCCTCTAGGTCAAATTGTAATAATTTATTATTTATTAGCATATTGGCTTTCATTCAGTGTGAGTACACTTTACGACGCAACGTAAAAAGTTGCACCAACGATAACTGCATATTACTAGTTTTTAGGCTTTTACCATTTTTATTTTTATGAAGTTAATGTGCTTTATGTACAGTCATGAAGATTAACATGCATGGAAAAACGTACGACACCCATATCTATGGATCGCAATGAAAGAAAAAGGAAGTTACTTTCTAAGACTGTTTAGCCATTATGAGTAATGCAAATTGTATTTAAGTTTTTTTAGCAAATCTAATGCAGCTTTTACAAATTATTGAGTAAACAATCCTTTTGTTTGCGAAAAACTGCTTACAAAATTCTACCACCAACTTTTTATAAAGAATCGTACACTATAAAAATCAACACAAATTTTAAGAGATTTGCTAATTTGTAATAAGCACGTAAGGTAATACTTTAAAGACACCAATGTAAAAAATGAATTAATAATGAAAAAATAAAGAGTAATGAAAACTTCAACACTGTAAAACACTTCTTCACTGTTTGAAGACAATATACGAATTAAAGAAAGTATTGCATCTGCACGGCAGTTGTATTCGAGCCTCACAATCCTTGGCTACTGGACATAGATAAAATATTACCCATTCGGCTCCAAGCTATGGTAAATTCATTCAAAAATGTTGGTGGTTTTAATAAAAAAATTTTTAAACGATTTATGTCAAAAAACATTTGATGGAAAAAGTAAAAATGTTATGGCTTACATAATGTATATATCCACAGCAAGAACAGCAGGAGCTACGGTGATTCTGACCTAAGTCGAAGAATCGGGACGATACGTCGAAGTTGAAACATATCTCTTTCCTACGTCCATTTCGGTCATTTTTGCCGTTGAAATGTAACTGTTAGTTTTTAAATATTTAAAAGTGTTACCTTGATTTCGGCTAAGACCCTGTGAGGACTTACTGTAATTAAAAGAAATATCCCTTAATTTACTTGTAGTGTCCTGTACGAAGGATAAAACTATCCGCCACTGTATGTAGTTCGCTATGGTTTCCAAAGGAGTTTCGGTTGAAATAACACGAAGCTTGCGAAGGTAGTCAAGCTGAGCAATAATAATTTCCTGTTCGTTGGGAATGGTGATGAAATTCATAAAAATTTGATTTAGTAGCCCATTCCATTTGATCTGGAAATATTTGGAAAGTTAAATAACATTAAATAACAAAACATTGGTATGAGAAAATCTTTTCTCACAACAAAATTCTCGTTGATATGTATGAAATTTCTTTGGAAATCCCTCACTGTAAAAAGGTTGTAAGTTTTTTTTAGATTTCCTCTGTCTTCGATTTTAGCGGATGCATTCGCGAGTTTAGTTTCAAACGAAATCATGTCAACTATCTGACGATTTAAGGATGTTTCATCCAGAGAGTTGTTACCAGTTTCGGTGGCTACATTTTTTGGAAACCTTTTGTAATCTTCCACCTTATCCTTGAAATCGGATTGGAGTAAATAAACTCTCGCGAGGAAGAAGTCTTGATGGTCAATCTACAAAAATTGAGAGAAGCTTTTACGAAATAAGGCTATGCACTGTTAAACGAGGATTACTACTTACAATGGGGATCCCCCAAGTGACACACTCGGATCTTCATGAGGTATATGTCATTCGAAAGGTCTCGGCAAGAGCATTTCAACGGTAGCTACCATATGTCTCTGTGGGCCTTAGTTTTTGAGAAAAAAATTGGTGAAGGTTCCGTTTAAATGCATGCAAATTACGATATTTTATCCCCAATTGGAGCCCCTAAATTTTGATTGACTGTAACTTTTGAAGCCCCCATCCAATTGCAATGCTACCTAGCAATTCTGAAATCTTATAACTTACAGTTTTAGGATTTTGTTTAATCATTCACATCATCCAGAATTTAACACTACAGGACATGGGGAGTATAAAATATCCCCACAGATTTTGTAAAATGACATGTGCAATTAAAGCGTGAACTAATATTTCACTTTCTCATAGTTGAATAAAGGAAAATCTTTTCCGATTTTTCCTTACTTTGCAATAAATACCAACAACATTTTCCATATTTAAAGGAGAACTCTATAGTATATTGTTACTGAACAATATACTTAACAATTTGTTTCCCTCAAATCAAATTTCAATCTTAATTTTAAATAAATAGTTACAAAAATGTACTACACACTGTTGATACACTTTGATTTGATGATGAATGTATTTGATGTGTAGGTGCTATTTTGTTTCCTTCCAAATGGTATAAAAGTACTGGTTCTTTCAATAGGTTGTATATTGGTCTTAGCATGTCCCACCCAGCCAAATTAAAATCTATGCCATTCTTGGGTTGGAAAGTTTTGGGGCAGTAATAATTAATGTTGGTCGCTTTTGGCAGGTTTTTTCGGAGATAGGATTTAGGGGCAAGCAGTAAAAATTTCTGATTTTTTAAATTTCAAATTTGTAAATCTGTGATATTTGCTGTTACTCAAAGCGGATGGGACTGAAGTGGTCATTGATAATTGCTGCTAGCTCTTTCAATAAAAAACTTATCCACTTCCATAACTTGCATGCTTCAAGTTTATTAATTTTGAGATCTCACAATTTGAGTTTCTCATATCCAATGAGTTTCGTGATTGTGATGATAGTTAACCTTGCGTTCATTCAGGAAGGAGCGGGGATTAGGAACCTTATAAAAGCCAGTGCTTTGCAAATTGCGTTCTCTCTCAGTCGTCTGTTGTCTCTGTTCGTGGTAAACTTTTGATCAGCTGTTTGATTTGAGACTTTTAGCTTTTGGTTGGCACTGTACATGTATATATTTTACTACTTTTCGAAACTACGAATTTTAGCCATAGCTTTGATGCTAGTTACTCTCATTGTTTTTGCCTTTATACACGCTACATCCCAGGTAACATATGCAACAATGACCTCGTGGCTGCAGTAGTTATTTAAAGTTTGAAGTACTCTGCTGCCTTTTTTAAGATTTGAGCATTGCACTTCCAGCGGTAAAGTAGGTCACGTATTAAGAATAGTACTTGCTTACTGTTATCTACAAAATGCTTGGTGTGCCTGTGTTTCCAGAAACTAAAACCAGAGTTTAGCACCGTTGAAAGTACCTTCATTTCATTTATATATCATTATCGTATTATTAACTTACCAAGAACTGGTAGCGACGTACATATATGAAATGCCCGAGGGCATGAGTTAATGATTATGAACTACACTTACTATATAATTTTGCATATTTTCAGATAATCTTAGTCTTGGCAGTTATGTGCAGCATTGAGCTCAATGGCTATGGATCGTGTTCCATAAACGTACTTCAAAACTCAAACCAACCGGAGTCTTTAATTTCAATTACACGTACTATATACCTGCTCAGCTCCAACGTTACTGTAGCAACTTTTTTTCCATTCGCGAAGTATTTGCTGTTACTCTTTTCCTGCAAATCCTTACCGCCACCGACACATGCGGTAAACTGGAGCAATGTAGTTCATTTCAGAACAACATTTATGAGAGCCTACACAGTAATAGTGCTCAACCAAGATGTGATACCCGTGGGCCTGCCTCCTCGAATTTAGATATTCGTAAAGAAGTACTTCTACACTTCTACGTAAATAAAACAAGTGTGCATTTTTCCATCAATACCGTGAATTTACATTAACCTTTCATACAATGATTTATTGTAGTAACACCAACTACGGTGACTCACGGTCTCTGTTGGTGCTGCTACAACATTCCTACTGCAGAGAAGAGCAAAAGCGCGAAGAAGCTCCATGCAAGACCTTGCAGGCTGTACAAGAATGGACGTAATACTAATGCAACGATTACGTAATCGTTACAGACAATTCTTGGACGTTTGAAACGCCTCCAGTTCCAGGGGCTGCTCGGATATTGATTGTAAGGGCAAATGCCAAATTAATCTGAATAAACACATTATTATTATACACATGAGCACAAAGTACGTCAATACAAATACAAAGCTCCATAGTTCTGCTGTTACAACCACTTGTACCTGAAGCCACACTCAGGTATTCTCTGCTTACCCGAACCTGAAATCAACCCGACTTGACATTACGAGTTCGGACACTGTGTGTACTCGACCCGACCTGAGCTATCAGGTATTTAAATTTCATCAACGAGGCCAATTTCTTCATTACTCTTTGTTTGAGAATTCCATAAAGGCCCTCCTATATGCAGCCTAATTGAGCTAGGGAGGCCAAATTTCGTGAAAAGATGCGTTTTATCAATATGATCGAAAATATCGATATAGGGTAGCATGTTGCAACATTTCAATATTTTTCCAAATTAAAAATTTCTGCGTTTTTCTGAAAATTAAAAACTGAGCACTGTGTAAACAACAGGTAAAAGTAAACATATAGCGCATTGACAGAAACTTTATTAAAGAGAATGAACGTTGAAGACAACAATCACCCAGCAATACTCACGTCTCCAAAACCACACTTTTGTCCCATTGTCAACAATATTTCCCTTATGTTAAATACGCAGAAGGTACATTTCAAAAAAATGTTGTTTCATAAATTTCTGGATTTTAATTTCCTGCACATTACATATATTTGCACAAAGTAAAACGAGGACGTATTACAACCATTACTGTCATGGAAACGCAATTTATTCGATTCTTTCCAAATTTTTACGGCATTTGTAAAGTACACTGTGTTAAGGGGGAGCGCATAGTGATCAACTAAACATTAATCTTTGTAAAAAATTCAGGAAATGAAAGGAAAATTTTTATTTGAAATTACAATATATGTGCATCTAAATAAAGCCACGATGCTATAAACTACATGGACTCCACTAATTTAAGCCAGGTATAAGTAAACAATTAATTTGCTTTAGAAGTCTTCCGGTGCTGCTTCACAAATCGCAGGATGAAACTGATCTCCGTGCCTTAGCACCCATTTTGCGGCAGTGGCCCTTAAAACAATGCCGGATTCCAACCATACTTGTTTATCACTTCGGTCAGGCTCTTCATACCATTTACCTTCAACCTCAACTAGATCCTCACTCCAATGCCATCTGTATTCGTCCGCCTCATAATCTATAGCTTGAGCACTCGTGCAGCCCGTCCTATGTTCTTTTTTGGAAAAAATGTCAAAATATGAGTGAAAGTGTAATAATTACTACCTACATGTAAAATGTAAATCAATTCATAATATACCGGCGTCGGACAGAAAGTTAGCCACTTGTAAAAGTTTGTCAGCAGTTTCTATCTCCACCAGTCTCAACCCCTCTCTTTCGCTACACTGGGTGAACGCCTCTGTTTGATTGTACTATATGGGTAAATTTGATACATATTGTAAGTGGTTTTTTGCAAAAACAAATCAAAAATCAAAACCAACATTTTATTTTTAATTCTAGTCCAAAAATACAATGTAACTTGAATTAACACTACCTTTCGGTTAGAAATGTAATAGTAACCATCGGAGCGCCAGTCATTTTCATCTAAAATACATAGTGAAAATAATTGTTAATTTATTAATTTTATGGTACATAACCAAATATTTTGGAAAATTTTACATTTTTGAAGCACCGCTAGAGCTGAAGGAAGTGTCGTAACAATCATTGCGGCCAGCACAAGGATAATAATTATTGTTAACGGCAACATGTTGATTCCAGGAAAAAGTTTCTTTTAATTAATGGAAGATTGGTATGCTGAAAGTAATTTTTGCGGTACGTATATTTGTTTATATAACAAATATTCAAGTGAACCTCACGACTAGAAAAATTCCATGGGAGATCTAAAGGCTAATTTAGTGTCATCATGGCAGTAGCGTTTATGGAAATGATTTTAACAATTTGGCTGGTGTAAATATCACACAAAACGGGCGAGTAAAATGTTTATATGTAATGAGGTTAAAAAATGTCACTGACCGACCCCAATGATTAAAATGTTTAACTTTTTTCAGAATGTTAATTCCTTTGGATTGAATTTCCTAGGAAAAGATAGAGATTGTTTGTTGTATAATCTAATTAGGTTATTATTTTCTCCTTTCACTCACGTATTATTGACTATTATGCAAAAAGGCCAAATTGTGGTTGCATAGTTCAACTCCAAACAATCTTTATATTTTGCCCAGAAAGATAATGGGAAGTGATTGGA